>CM059186.1:104243336-104400654 GCA_030323885.1 Branchipolynoe longqiensis
CTTTTTTTATATGATAAATGGTAGTATTTTGCCGGGCCACCAAAAAAAGTTTGGATTAACCGATCGTTTGGTTTAACCGAGCTTGGTTTAACGGGGTTATGCTGTATATACATAAAAAACAATAATCAAAGTATCCACATACATTGTATATTACATTCATAATGCACCCGCATTTTTGCCAAAGTCAAATCAAAGTCAAAGCCAAAGCTCGGTTAAACCAATGATTGGTTAATCCAAACAAATTTCTAGGGTCCCTTCAAGTTTGGTTTAACGGGGTTATACTGTAATACCTTTTCAGAGCTTTCTGTACAGTGATCTGCTACACACCACAGTAGTTTTTCCCACTGCCGTCAGAGGGCGGGTTAGCGGTGAAAATCGTGTATTCTCTTCCATGCTCTTTCAGGTACGCACACCTCTCCTCTTCCAACCGGACGTGGTGACCGAATCGATAGAGTGCATATTTCCCGTGCGGAAGGTTGGGAGTTCGATTCCCCGTCAAATCAAATCAATGACGTACAAAATTGATACTTGTCGCCACCTAACTTGGCACTAAGAATAGGGCAACGACTGGTGAACTTAGTATCAGGATAATACGACTGAGTGGGAAATCCGGTCATAGTGCTAGCAGCCTAATCTCCCAGTGGGGCTGCAGTATATAAGTCACAAGTCGGTACCCTTCCGGAAATGACCTAAAGCTAAAATTGCATATGTGCGGTATGTGGTATGCGGTATGTGGTATGCGGTATGTGGTATGCAGTATGTGGTATGCGGTATGCGGTATGCAAATGCGAATGCGAATGCAACAACAAATGGAAAAGCAAGTAAACGCACAGTAGTGCTTTCATATGTCCGGTTGCGAATGCGTGGATGGCAAAGTGGATCGCTCAATGGACCGATCGGTGCGAATGCATTTTGATCGCATTGACATTGGCATTGACATTGGCATTGGCATTGGCATTGGCATTGGCATTGGCATTGGCATTGGCATTGGCATTCGCATTCGCATTCGCATTCGCATACCACATATATGGAATCTTAGCTTTAGATGTTGCCAGGACATAAAACTCCAACGAACAAGCAAACCTACCCTCGTAGTTGATCTGTCCGTCGCCGTCCGTGTCCGCCTCACGGATCATCTCCGTCACCTCGTCGTCCGTCAGGTTATCGCCGAGGTTGCTCATGACGCTACGCAACTCGGACGCCGTGATCAGTCCGTTTCCGTCTTTGTCGAACGCGCGGAACGCATCCCGGAAGTCCTGGTCGCGGTCGTCCTCCTGCAGCAGCCGGCGTTCCATCACCGCAATGAATTCTGGGAAGTCGACGCTTCCATTTCCTGTTCGAATGGCAGCAGTTAGCATAGCTCAGGTTGAGCTCAACTACAGTAAAACCTCTCTAAATCGATCGACCATGGGACTGACTTTAAATGGTCCAGTCAGGGAGCCGGTCGGTTTAGGGAGTTTTTTTAATCATCACAATGGTATTGTATGGGCGATCGTTTGGGACCCAAATAAAGCGACTGATATACGTGAGTGGTCAATCTGTGGAGGTGGTCATTTGAGAGGTTTTACTGTATGCATAATCTGATGATTTTGGCAATTCTGCAGTGTTTAAATTTTGTAATATATAACACAACAGATTATATAAATATTATTTATGGAAGTCACCGAGAAGCACCCATGTTAGGCAGTTCAGCATGTTGGAGCGACCTGGGCACCCTTGGTTTGCCACCAAGTAGGCCAATCCACTAGCGAACGGCTCACGTGAGTGTGCTTCTGTTTATCGGCCCCATTCATGGTGAAATTTTGTCCAATCAAATAAAAACGGTAATCTGATAGTGTTTGGCCAGCCAAAGTCATTGTTTTCAACCAGTCATCAGGGCCTATATGCAGGAGTCGGTGGTATTCGGTGGTAGCGAGCCGAATCGGTGGTAGCCGGGAATTTCCCGGGTAGCGGCGAAAAGTTTGATGCGTGAGTCGGTGATAGGCCTAACACCAAAGGCTTAACTGGTGGTACCTTACCTCTGATAGATAGGAGGTATAGCGAGTTTACTAGGCCCAAATCTATTCAATGGTGTATTATTTAACAGAATTACATACGCAATAAGTGAAATTTGATCAATTTAACCCTAAATTCGAAGCGTTATTAAGGCTACCGCCGCATTGACGGCGATATTAATAGTTATATTTTCGAATCGACGAAGTAGGAGGAACGCGCCGCACTGCCGCGCGCTCGGTCAACAGCGTACTGCAGTGCGTGTGCGAGCTGGTCGAGCGGCGGGCAGTCGGCGGCTGCGGCGGTTTGTTGATATAAATTCACGGGTAGCTATAATCAAAGTGTTGCGCGCTCCTGCATACAACTTGACACAGTTCTCGACGTCGGCGATAGCTACCCGGTAATAGGCTGTAACACCAAAACCCGCTACCACCGACTCCTGCATATAGGCCCAGTAGTCTTGTTGCTTATTGACATTCAAATAATAGATAAATATATGCTATGAGGTACTTTTCATTAGGTCGAAGTAACTTTTATGTTAAAGGATTAACTTTGGCCATTTTAGAAGTGAAGACATGGGAACATTTATTTTGGTGTGCACACTGAAATGATCAAAAGTCCTTGATATTCCGAGGTGGCAACAGGAGTTGAGCATCCTCCTCCAAATTTGGTAGGTCGTGGGATTCGAACCCTGGCCGAGTCAAACCGATGACTTAAAAATTTATATTTGTCGCTACCTAGTCTGGCTTTCGGCATTACTAGGATAAGACAAGGAGCAGTAGAATGAGGAAGACCAATTGTCCACGATTGAAAATTCCCCTGCTTAATCAACTAATGTATCAAGAAAAAAAAACCTCGACAGAATGGTTTTCCAACGGGAGGTTCTGGGTTCGAACTCCAACCGACTCCAACCAATGATTTACAAAATTGATACTTGTCGCTACCTAACCTGCTGCTCGGCATCAATAGGATAGGGCAAGGTCTAGTTTGCTCAGTATCAGGATAATGTGAATTAGATTATTGGCTCATGTTGCCAGTGGCCTGGTTTTCTCGTTGGGAAGCACAATAACGTCGTCACAAATGAGCAGTCACAAGTCGGTACCAGTCTTGATATGAACTTAAATGTTTGCTTGGACGTAACGCTGAAACAAACAGAACATTCCAAAATATGCTTTGTTTGTTTTGGTTTTTTATTTGTTTGTATGTTATGCATATTCTGAAGCTATATAATGATAATAAAAGGCTTTAAAGTGAAACATTTAATGAAAATAGAACTAGTAGCCGACTGTGTATTCAACATACAGGGACACAGAGCTTGCCCGACTTCTAGCTCCCTGATTTGATTCATCCTGCGGGGGCAGTGTAGTAATTTGTTAGTTCCGGTCGGAGCCGAATCACATACCGAGCTACGCTGCGCTGTCCTGGTGCGGTAGCCGAATCGGAAGGTCAGGATTTCGGTTCCCAGCCGAGTCAAACCAATGACTTATAAAATGTATACTTGTCACTTCCTAGCCTGGCGCTTGGCATTAATAGGATAGGGCAAGGACTGGTTTAGCTCAGTGCCAGGATAATGTGACTGAGTGGGATATCGGGTCATACTGATGGTGGCCTGATTTCCCAGTGGGGCAGCACTATATAGCCACCATGAGCGCACACTGTCACAAGTCGGTACTCGTCCTAATATCACCTTACATGTTGCCAGGACGTAAAACTCCAACAACCACTCAACTCTGTGCATCTGTAGGCGTGTCTATTCTACATGTGTCTGCTTTGATCGTGATCTATAGAGGATGCCCCGTTGAGTTAACCCAGTGAAGCGTGGCGCCACTTGGAGGAACATTCACGCAACTGTACAGCCAAGTTGAACCGAGACGCCGGAAGTGAGCAGAGAGACCTACACGAGACGCCCCTTTAAAACTACACTGTCGGGTAAAAGCATCAATTTTACAAAAGCAAAACACTCTTCTGCACAGCCAGGTAAAATCATCAATTTTGCAAAAGCAAAGCACTTATCTAGACTGTCGGTAAAAGCATCAATTTTACAAAAAACAAAAACACGTAAGCAAAGCAGTGATCTGGATTTGACCCCACATATCCAAGTTTGATACTGCTTCACTTAATAAGCATTTGGTGCTACATATAAAGCAATAAAATACTAAGTCAATTTAATAGAACTGAAGCCTATGGGGTCAGAGTTTTGACAAGCACGCCAACATTAATTTTGCATGTTTACATTTAAAGTTGCATAGTCCGATGAAAGCATCCAATTTTCAAAAGCAAAGCAGTTTTCTAGATTTGAACCTACATATTCAACTTAGATAGTGGTGCAGTCATTAAGTATTTGATGCTACATATAAGGACATGCCAAGTCAATTTAATACACTTTATATACTTGCATATGCGGGTGTAGGCTCCCGCGGGCACCTCCCCCTTCTCAGGTTAACTAAATTGGCCATGTGTCTGCGAATGCACTTTCGGTTCGACTGATGCTTACATTGTATGTGTGCTAGTCAGCACCACCCATGCCTGGCCCGACCCGATTCACAGTTAGTGCGCATGCTGCCCACCAGTCCACGCCAGTGTCGCCTATATAAGGCGCGGTGCTCGCCTGGCCAGACCCTCTCCCGATACGCCTGCCGGCCTGCGCGCCGATATGACTTTGTTCCGACGCAGAATTTTTTGGGGGATTTATTGAGTGGTTTTGTGCCAGCCAGATGCAGTGTTCTGTGATATTACAAAAAATAAACTGTATCTCCCACAGCTATTCGCCTTTGTCTGCTTAGCGGGGTCTACATAACATATCACTGCTGAAGCCTATGGGATCAGAGCTTTGGCATGCACAACAACATTAATGTACCATGTTTACACTTCAAATATCTCCTAAGTTCGTCATTTTAAAGCAAAGCTACTTCAGACTAAAGTAAGATAGATTATAACGATCAACCTAATGCATTTATCTAAGAAGATTACAGAAACTGAAAACCATCGGTGGATGTATGTGTGAGCAACAACAATCAAAAACAAAGAAACAAAACAAAAATAACCTGTCACCACAATCATAGGTTTCCTCACGTGAATTCTTTTAGCATTATGGGTCAAACCGGATACAGCAGTCACTACTGATGTATCCGGTTTTAAGCCTGTATTAACACTTTGTATTCCTACACAACCTCTACTTCTTTGGTAGTGTGATAGTCCACGGTCTTTCACACTACTACGCACTTACGGAAGAACGCCAAGATTGAGTAACAGTATGCTTCCACTGGTTTATTACAAAACCTATCCACTCTCCATGGCGTCAACAGTCCACTGACCTGCCCCCTAACTCGGTAGGTCCCACTTCGCCTCTATAGGTGGATGGGGGGTGTGCTAGCCACACACAGTAGAGGGCAGCCCAGTCAGGGCCCTGCCCGGTGTCTAGTGTGCTGCCACCTAGCGCTGTTCAATGTAACTGCGTAGGCATGCGGCATAGTGTCTGCCGCCACGACGTGGTAGTGGAGCTCATGTACAGACTACTACACTACCTATAAGCCAATGTCAGATTATTTATGTCATCTCCTATTCCCACAATTTCTAACTCTCCACTCTTGATTTGGCATTATAAGCCATTATCAGCATCCACTCAGAATCTCATATTCTCAGATGGTCGCGCATCTAAATAATGATTGATTGGTCATTGGCATTTTACATCCTGGCAACATCTAGTGTCATATCAGGACCTGTACTGACTAGTGACAGTGCACACCCATGGCAACTTTATATAGTGCTGCCCCACTGGGAAATTATGCCACCAACAACATGATCCAATATCCCACTCATTGACATTATCCCAACACTGAGTTAACCAGTCCTTGCCCTATCCTATTAATACCGAGCACCAAGCTAGGAAGTGACAAGTATCAATTTTCTAAGGCATTGGTTTGACTCGACCGGGAATCGAACTCTCGATCTCCGACACGGGAAGCCTGCGCTCTAACCGATTCATCCACCGTGTCCGGTCCAAAAAAAAGATGATGCCTAACATTGTTTAACATTTAGCAATGTTTCCAAAGTGATATTAGCCGTATGACGATAAGCATTTGTGAAAATGGAGCACCATAGTGTAGATCGTAGAGTGTGCAGAAAGATGGTGGTCTGAAGATGGATGCTTCTGATTGGTGCAGCCAGCCAACCAGCCGGCAGGAAGTGCCGACCAGCGAAGCGAATAGCATCCGTCAGTAAGGCCAGGTAATACAGAGAAAGGCGGACGCAGCGTCAGGGCTGGGAAGCCATAAATCTGCTCCACAGAGCAAGCGCAGTGAACTGGAACTCGGATTGAGGACCAACATGAAAAGGTAGTTTATTGTTGTTGTTTTACGTCCTAGCTACATCCATCAGAAGGACACTTCCATCAGAAGGCGGATTGGAGGTGGAAATCATGTATAAGACATTGTCCCACAGAATATTCACCTTATAACTATAAGACATTTTCTCACCGAAAATTCAACACACTGATCTGCTACCCAGCAACATTAATTCTTGCCTCTGCCACCAGAGGGCGGGTTGAAAATAGAAATCATCTATAATACATTGCCACACAGAAAGATTAACTTTATAAGACATTTTTCTCACAGAAAGATTGCTTCTTGCCTCTGCCACCAAAGGGTGGATTGGTGGTTGAGATCCTCTACAAGACATTTTCCTACAGAAAATTCAGCACATTGATATATATATATACTACCCAACAACATTTCTTCTTGCCTGTGCCACCAAAATGGCGGGTTGGTGGTGGAAATCCTCGATAAGAGATTATCCAACAGAAAATTCACTTTACAAGACATTTTCTCAGAGAAAATTCCCTTTATAAGACATTATTCCACAGCAAATCCACTTTATAAGACATTATCCCACAGATAATTCACTCTATATATCCCCCCCAGAAAAGTCAGCACACTGATCTGCGCATCAACACTACTTCTTGCCTCTACCACCAGAGGGCGGGTTGGCAGTGGAAATCCTCTATAAGACATTTGCTCACAGAAAATTCAACACACTGATCTGCACAACAACAACCGGGCGTCGTGGCCTAATCGGTAGAGTGCGGGCCTCAATTGCAGAAGGTCGGGAGTTCGGTTACCTGTCGAGTCAAACCAATGACTTTAAGAATTGATACTTATCCCTTCCTAGCCTGGCGCTTGGCATTAATAGGATAGGGGAAGGACTGGTTAGCTCAGTGTCCGGATAATATGACTGAGTGCGATATTGGGTCATGGTGCTGGTGGCCTGGTCTCCCTGTGGGGCAGCACTATAAAGTCACCATGAGTGCGCACTGTCACAAGTCGGTAACCTTCCTGATATGACCTTAGATGTTGCCAGAACATAAAACAACAACAAACAAATGAAAATAAATAGCACAACCACATTGCTCCTCGCCTCTGACACTAGAGGGCGGGTTGGTGGCGGGAGTAAACTGACAACAAACAAAACAAAACAAAAAGCACAACAACACTACTTCTCCGCCTCTGCCACTAGAGGGCGGGTTGGGGGGGGGGGAGTAAACCAACAACAAACATATGAAACAAAATTCATGACAACACTACTTCTCACCTCTGCCACCAAAAGGCCGTTTGGTGGGGGGAGTAAAACAACAACAAACAAACAAAACAAAAAGCACAACAACATTGCTCTCCGCCTCTGCCACTAGAGGGCAGGTTGGTGGGGGGAGTAAAACAACAACTAAAACAAACAAAACAAAAAGCACAACAACATTGCTCCTCGCCTCTTCCACCAGAGGGCAGGTTGGTGGGGGGAGTAAAACAACAACTAAAACAAACAAAACAAAAAGCACAACAATACTACTTCTCGCCTCTGCCACCAGAGGGCGGGTTGGTGGGGGGAGTAAAACAACAACTAAAACAAACAAAACAAAAAGCACAACAACACTACTTCTCGCCTCCGCCACCAGAGGGCGGGTTGGTGGGGGGAGTCTGCCGGCAGCACCCCCTATGCTTACCGTCGGTGTCAAACTCGTCGAGAATCTGCTGCAGGTCGCCCTGGGACGGACGCTGGCCTATGTTCCTCATGACGGTCTCCAGCTCCCCCAGCGTCACCTTTCCGTCCCCGTTCTTATCGAACAGGTTGAACGCCTCCTTGAACTCTGGAAGTGACATCACACAGGAGACTGGCAGTTAACAGAGTTTGTTGGTGTTATAGAGGTCATCAGGTCATGACCGAATGAGTTGAGCGTCTGCTTCACGTTTTGGTAGGTCGTAGGATTCGAACCCATGGATTGCCGAAGTATATATTATTTACTATTGTGAATATAACATAGCAAGCTCAGCATCAAGCCTTAACTCGGAGGTCCTGTGTTGATATGGTTTGAACCCTCATATTTATATGGGGTTCAAAATGGAATAGTTTGCTTACGTTGTATTGGCTTCTCTTTGCATTAGGAGATATACTTAAAGTTGCATAGTCCGATGGTTTTGAATTTCTGTATTATTTCTGAGATAAATATATTAGATCGATCACTAGTGTCTACTTTACATTAGTTCAAAGTTACTTTTATTTTAAATGGTAAACTTTTGAGATATTTTCAGTGCAAACATGGAAAATTAGTTTTGGCAAGCTTGCCAAGACTCTGACACCATAGACTTCTGCAGTAACAGGTTCTGGTAAATTGACTTAGTATTGCCTTCTACGCAGAAACAAATGCTTAATAAGTGCATCAGTATCTAAGTTAGATATGTCAAATCAAATCTAGACACAAGTAATTGGTTTGGTTTTGAAAACTTGATATTTCATCGGATTATGCAGCTTTAATACTCAGACCTATATTGAGTCAAAATAATGATTTAAAAATTGATACTTGTCACAACCTAGCCTGGTGGCAGATCACTCGGTACTATTAGGATAGGGCAAGGAGACAGTGGAATGAGGAAGACCAATCATCCGCGATTGAAATTTCCCCTCCTTAACCAACGAATGTACCAATTTGTGTTAAAAATTAGGACGCCTACTGACTTGACTGACCGATTGGAGAGTTTGCGGTCCCTCGCAGGGCAACCTCTGGTTGCAATGTTCTGCAACATTGGGATAGGCACTTCTGATCGAGTCCTATTTAGGTTGTTTTTGTTGTTCATGTCTTCTGTGTGCATCGGTTCTTGGGGGCGGAAGCGGGAAGCGGCGTTGGGGTTCTCGGCCAGCAGGATGCTGACTGTGGAGGTGGGCGGAAGTGCCGGCACCAGGAGTGGAGGTAGGCTAGCTTGGTCCCCCCACCACGAACAAGCAGTCGTTAGGCTTGGCACAAACCATTACCGCATCGGACCATATATGGAAGATCTGCAGGGAGGGACCAGTGTAGTAGTTCCTCCATGCGGCATGCACTACTCTGTGGCGGGCCATCATTAAGGCTTTAAGCCCATAGGCCATCAATTTATTAAGCCTATGATATATACCAATACCGGCATCTATTTTTGGATTGGTATTTACATTCCCTAAATATATATAATTCAAATAAAACTCTCAAAGTGAGATGCCGGTACATAGTTATTGCACAACATAACCGTAAATTGGTACTATGCGCTTAACACCTTGACTGCTCCATCACAGCGTATTGCCTGCGCGGAGGAACACCTACACTGGTCCCGATAATGTGAGGCTTTACACCAAGCCTAAGGACTGCTTGTTCATGGCGGGGACCAAGCTAGGAAGTAGGCATGCTGGTCAGCCTTTTGGTGTGCAATCACCAGGGAGACCAACAGAAACTCAGGTGAATCATAGGATTAAACAAATTCATGGGGGATCAGGCCCCGGACTCCCTAGTTTTTCAGAGATTTTTTAATTTTTGTCACTGGGACCCCTATGTTGTAAGTCAGTATCAGACTGATTTGAGCAATGTGAAAGATTAGTAAAATCACTTACCTGCTAACTTCTCCGAATCGAAATGTTCTCTTTTTGATGCCTGGAAATATTATGAGAACGTTGTCACCATCTACTTACAGAGCGATTACTTTATCAGATATGACATGAAAAACATTGCCATCATTGCCATATATAGACATAAAATACTTATAGAATGAACGCCAGACGCGGGGGCCGAATCGGTAGAGCGGAGGCTTCTTGTGCAGAAGGTCGGGAATTCGACTCGAGTCAAAACAATGACTTATATAATTGACACTTGTCACTACATAGCCTGCCGCTCAACAATAATAGGATAGGACAAGGACTGGTTAGCACAGTATCAGGATAATGCGACTGAGTAGGATTTTGGGTCATGGTGCCAGCAGCCTGGTCTCCCAGTGGGGCAGAGACTATAAAGTTGGTACGAGTATGCACTGCCACAAGTCCGTACCCCTCCTGATTTGACCATAGGTGCTGCTAGGATGTAAAACAACAACCAGCAACAACTATTTATGTAACGATTGTGTAATGAGATATGATATGAAAACACTAGTTACATAACCGTATATAGGCATATATTTATAGAATTATTGGGGTATAAGAACATTACTACATGCGAATATATATACATATACTTATAGAACGATTACGTCACCAGAGATGACATATTACACATTATAGCATGTGAGGAAGAAATTAAAAGAAGGATAACAATAGCCCGAACAACATTCTCCAAAATGTATAGAGTGTTAACATCAAGTAAGATATTAATACAAACAAGGAAGTGTATTCTTCAGTGTTATGTGTGGTCTACTCTAATGTATGGGGCTGAGACATGGACAATCTCTAAGAAAATGTACAAACGTTTTGCAGCATTTGAGATGTGGACTTATCGAAGGATGATGAAAATATCATGGACAAAGAAGATCACCAACAAAGAAGTTCTCAGAAAAATTAAGAATAAGAAAAGCTTGTTTGCCACTATACAGACAAAGAAACTTATTTATTTTGGCCACATCATTCATCAGAGTTCAATATACCGTACATTGTTGGAAGGGAAGGTGAATGGCAGCAGAGGGACAGGGAGACCAAGAACATCATGGTTTACAAATATTTCACAGTGGACAGGCTTGAATTATTCACAGTCTATCAGAACAGCACACCATCGGGACAAGTGGAGAACCATTGCATCCAACCCTCGACTAGAGGACGGAACTATTGATTGATTGATTGAGCATGAGTTGGTTGTAGAGTCGACGACTGGTACCGACTTGTGATAGTGCGCACTCATGGCGACTTTATAGTGCTACCGATTTGGTAGATTCTGGGATTCGAACCCACGGGTTCGACCCTGGTTGAGTCAAAGCAATGACTTAAAAATTGATACTTGTCACTTCCTACCCTGGCGGTCGGCATTATAAGGATAGAGCAAGGACTGGTTGGCTCAGTGTCAGGCTAATGTGACTGAGTGGGATATCAGGTCATGGTGCTGGCAGACTGATCTTCCAGTTGGGCAACACCATAAAGTCGCCATGTGTGCGCACTATCACAAGTTGGTACCGTCCTGGTATGAGCATATTTGTTACCAGGACGAAAAACTCCAACAACCAACCAACAACCCAGCATGGGTGTGTGGGTGATTATTTTGTTTGTTTTATTTTTGCAACATCTGAGGTCATAGGCTACTGTGACGGCTACTGACTTGACTTGTGCCATCGCGCATTCTTGAAGTCACTTTTTAGTGCTGCCTCACTGAGATACAATTCCGCTGGTGATACCATGACCCGATATCCCACTCAGTCACGTTATCGTGCCACCGCGCCAATCAGTCCATCCCCCTTATCCTAGCAATGCTAAGCACCAGGAAAACGTGGGGGGGGGAAATAATTAATTTGGTCAAACCTTTCGGTTGACTTTGTCGGGGATCGAACCCCCCGTGATGAGAAGCGGACGCCTGACCCTCTATTGCATTGTGTTCAGTTTTATCTCAAAATACCGAAGTTATGTGTGACTAATATTCCATGACCGAAACTCAGAACCCAATGTGCGCCCCCCCCCCCCCCTTCTCCCTCCCGTCTCTCCCCCCTCTCTACTTCCCTCCCTCCTTCCCTCCCCGCTCTCTACTTCCCTCCACCCCTTCTTTCCATCCCTCCATCTATTTCAATCTTTCCATCCAGACTGGGAAGATAGAATAATGGCAGAAGCCTTGTCCATTGTATAACCGCTAAGCGTGCCTTATATGACAGCGTTGAATGACCATAAATACTGTAGTAGTCCCAACATGAGCCTCACGCCAATGCGCTGGTGGCAGAGACTACGCCACCCATCCCCGTCCTGATATGACCTTAGATGTTGCTAGGACGTAAAACAACAACAAACAAACCCACTGTTACAGTTCTACTGCTACAGGTGGCAGCAGGCTAGCCGGTAGGCGGGTTCCTGGGTGGACTGCCTGTAACATGTCCGTAGCATCTCCCCTCACCATGGATGGCCGAATGAGTTAGAGCGTCCGTCTCCCGTGCTGGTAGATCGTGGGGTCGTGGGTTCGAACCCCGGTCGAGTCAAACCAATGACTTAAAAATTGATACTTGTTGCTTCCTAGCCAGGTGCTCAGCATCATTAGGATAGGGCAGGGACTGGTGTGCTCAGTGTCAGGATAATGTGACTGAGTGGGATACCAGATCACAGTGCCGGTGGCCTGGTTTCCCAGTAGGACAGCACTATAAAGTCGCCATGAGTGCGCACTGTCACAAGTCGGTACCCGTCCTGATATGACCTTAGATGTTGCTAGGACGTAAAACAGCAAACAAACAAACAAACCCCTTACCATGAGAGGTTACCTGGTTACCTGCAAACTGGCTGGTCAGGGCGGCGGATGGGCGGGGGGCGGGTAACTTGGTTATGTGACGGAGATAGAGCAATACATGAGGAAGCATACATTTCTTCATGTCGTCATCCTTTCTGCGCTGCGTTAAAGAAGACAGACCAGGGGTAACCAGCCATACACGGCCTATCACAGTACCACTACCCGAGCTTCTCGTAAACCAACCACTACTATCAGTATCACACACACATACTGCCACCATCAGTTGGCTGGTTCCCTATACTGCCACCACCAGTTGGCTGGTTCCCTATACATTATGGCACCCACAGTCCTAATCCTTACTTACCATGGTCACGATGTTCCTATGGGCTCCTGTCTCCGTCACTAACCTCCTGTACCTGTGTCACCAACAGACACGGCTTGCACTAGTCATATTCATGTGAGACTTATCGACAAACTCACTTATATACACACATCCACAATGGAACACAAACTCCACACTCTCCCCTCCAAAACAAGTCGCGACTGATTGCTAAGAAATGCAATGCAATTAAAACCTATCCCTATTTAAATATATTTTTACTATCTTTATATACACACATCTATATGTGTGTATATCTGGTGTTAATCTAAAAGAAACCAATATATCTAGCTTCTTTTGCTCATGTGACCATATTTAAAGGTGTGTGGGGCTAATCGATAATTGGTTGACATAGTGGAACTGACTGTGGACGGGTCATGCTCTGGTTGCTTCATATTCCACAACATTCATACAAGGATGAATTAACTATGGGCTTTGCGGGAGACAGCAACGCTATGTGCATGAATCTTGCAAGAGGCATTTGTTTAACACACTTCAACGGGACGAAACTGTCAGTGTCACTGTCAGTGTCATTGTCATTGTCGCTGTCAATGTTACTGTACGTGTCAGTGGCGGTGTCACTGTCAGTGTTACACTACCTGTCAGTGCCAGTGTCAGTGTCAGTGTCAGTGTCACTGTCACTGTACCTGTCAGTGTCAGTGTCAGTGTCAGTGTCACTGTCGCTGTTGCTATCACTGTCATTGTCACTGTCGCTGTAGCTGACGCTGTCGCTGTCACTGTCGCTGTCGCTGTAGCTATCACTGTCACTGCAACTGATCCTTTTGCCACCTGATAATGATAGCCCGCCCACACCAGATTATTTGTGGTGTCGGGGAATGGATCCCTTCATTTAGGGTCATGTGAGTGTGTGGGCTGTGTGGGTTGTGTTGGATGTGTGGTTGTATATGTTGTGTGGGTTGTGAGGATTGTGTGGGTTGTGTGGGTTGTGTGGGATGTGTGGGTTGTGTGGGTTGTGTGGGTTGTGTGGGTTGTGTGGGTTGTGTGGGTTGTGTGGGTTGTGTGGGTTGTGTGGGTTGTGTGGGTTGTGTGGGTTGTGTGGGTTGTGTGGGTTGTGTGGGTTGTGTGGGTTGTGTGGGTTGTGTTGTGTTGTGTGGTGTGTGTGGTGTGTGTGGTGTGTGTGGTGTGTGTTGTGTGTCTTGTGTGTGGGGTGTGTGGGGTGTGTGGGGTGTGTGGGATGTGTAGCGTGTGTGAGGTGCGTGGGGTGCGTGGGGTGTGTGGGGTGTGTGGGGTGTGTGAGGTATGTGGGGTGCGTGGCGTGTGTGGGGTATGTCGGGTGCATGGCATGTGTGCGGTGCGTGGGGTGTGTGGGGTGTGTGGGGTGCGTGGCGTGTGTGGGGTGCGTGGGGTTCGTGGCGTGTATGGGGTGCGTGGTATGTGTGGGGTATGTGGGGTGCGTGGTGTGTGTGGGGTATGTGGGGTGCATGGCATGTGTGCGGTGCGTGGTGTGTGTGCTGTGTGTGGGGTGTGTGGGGTGTGTGGGGTGTGTGGGGTGCGTGGCTTGTGTGGGGTGCATGGGGTTCGTGGCGTGTGTGGGGTGCGTGGTATGGTGGGGTATGTGGGGTGCGTGGCGTGTGTGGCGACAATTCTGTACCGACATCCAAGAGGGAATATCTGGAAATGAATGCAGTTGGTCTAACAGTAACACTGTAACTGAGCTAGGTTCCCGATATGACGCATCTGCCATCTAGCGTCGATTTCTGGTACTACTGAACGTCGTCTGCTGCCAAGAAGGATTATCCGATCCAGCGTTTATTTTGGGTACTACTAAATGTCGTCAGCCACCATCATCAGATCAAGCATCGACTTTGAAACTACTATATGTACTGTGGTGATATTAGGGAGTCTAGGTGGTGTAATGGTTAGCACAAGGGCCCGGAATGCAAAGACATGTGCGTTCGAGTCCCGCTCTAGGCGCAATGTTTCCCATTTCCATCACCCCCACGAGAGGACGTACGAGTATAAAGGCGGGAAGGGAACTGTATTATTATTGATATTAGTGATACTGTACATAATACCCTGAGTGCATCCTGACCACCACGCTCAGGCATTCCAGCGGAATCGCGCTAATACTAGTAACCACAACTGGAGTCGCACTGTATGCACAATTCTCATTTATGACGCCAGATGGCGCCACACACCGTGCTCCAGTAGTCGCCCCTATTGCCCTGATTCACCATGGCCCCAATGCAGGTCTCAGGTCACGTGATTCCTTGGGCGTCATCAAGGTACCTGTGATATTAAAGGCATTGTTTTCCGTAACCAATCAGTTTTACTTAAAAGCTGCTGTGTACAATCAGTACATAGTGTGCATCTCTCATAATAAATCCACAGCCGTCGTGGGGTGGGGTGGGGGATGGGGCGGAGCGGGGGGTGGGAAACAGGAAATGGGAAGTGTGTGTGTGTGGGGGGGGGGGGCAGGTGAGGTCTGTGTAGCATGTGAAGAGTGCAGGTGTAAGAACCAACCTTTCCATCCTTTCTCTTATCCATACTGCTCCAGTACTTCCCGCTTTCTCCTCCTCCTCCTCATTTCCCATCCGCCTACTCATCTTCCTTTCCCTCCCTCCCCCTTTCCCCTCTTTCCCCCTCCCTCCTCTCCCATCCTCAACCATCCTTTTCATCCTTCCCCATCTCCGTATTCAACCCTTCCCTCCTCTGCCTCCTCCCTGTCCTCCTTTTCCTCTTCATCCATCCCCCTCTCCCTTCCTTTCTCCTCCTTCTTTTCCTGTCTCCTCTCCCTCCTCTCCCGCGCAATGCTTCTCCATCTTCCTCTTCCTCTCCATTCCTTCCCCTCATCCTCTTCTTCCACCCACCTGAGCCTACTCCCTCCCCATTCTCCCTACTCCTCTCTTCTTCCTCTTCTCCCATACTCATCCACTCTTTCCCCCCTTCTTTCCACCCTTCTCCATTTTCATTATCTCACCCCTCCTCCTCCACCCTTCCCTTCCACACTCCCCCGTTCCGCGTCCCCGTCCCTCTTCCCACTCCCCTCTCCCCACTCCCCTCTCCCATCTCCCCACTCCCCACTCCCAACTCCCCTCTCACCACTTCCCTCTTCCCACTCCCCACTCCCCTCTCCCCACTCGTCGCTCCCCTCTCCCCTCTCCACACTCCCCTCTCTCCACTCCCCACTCCCATCTCCCCACTCCCCTGTCACCACTCCCCTATCTCCACTCCCACTACCCACTTCCCACTCCCCACTCCCCTCTCCCCTCTCCCACTCTCCCCACTCCCCACTCCCCACTCCCCTCTCCCCACTCCCCTGTCACCACTCCCCTCTCCCCACTCCCAGCTCCCCTCTCACCACTCCTCTACCACCACTTCCCTCTTCCCACTCCCCACTCCCCACTTCCCACTCCCCACTTCCCACTCCCCTCTCACGACTCCCCTCTCCCCTCTGCCCTCTCCCCTCTCCCCACTCCCCTCTCCCCGCTCCTCTCTTCCCACTCCCCATTCGGGTGGATGCCCGAACCGAATGACAACCTAAAATGTATGTTTATCATCATTGACTTGCTCACTGCAGATAGCAGGCAATCTCGGAGCAAGCACTGCGCATGTGTGATTTATTGAGGTCACGTGGAGACAGGAAGTGCGAGCCTCCCCTTCCCCCTCCCCACTCCCTCACACCTACTAGCGTGCTGTCAATGAGCGCGTTGAGTGGGCGTTGCGACAATCTGTAATTACTACGTGCAATTTTCACTCGGGTTGACTTTGTTTCCATGGCAACGATACAAGAGAAATATGCATTTAGACGGTTGCTCCAGAAAACTGTGTCAGGTTCTTTCAGTAACCAGTAACCTTCCAAACTGGCGTCTTTTAGTTTGATTGTTGAGTTTTACTTCCCAGCAGCATCCAAGGTCATATGATGTTGGGTACTGACTTGTAACAGTGCGCACACATGAGACTTCATAGTGCTGCCCCTCTGGAAGAAAGGCCACCAGCACCATGACCTGATATCCCACTCAGTCATATTATCCAGACACTGAGCGAACCAGTCTTTGCCCTATCCAAAATAACGCCGAGTGCCTGGCTAGGAAGTGACAATTATATACATTTTAAAGTCATTGATTTGACTCGACCATGGGTTGAATCTATGGGGTCGAATCCAACAATCTACCAAAGCGGGAGAGAGCGGCTCAACTTATTTGGCCATCCCTTCTGGTGTGTATGTGTTACTTCAATTTGCGAAGGACCAGACGGGATGGCCGAATGAGTTAGAGCATCCGTCTCCCGTGTTGGTAGATCGCGGGGTCGTGGGTTCAAACCCTTGTCAAGTCAAACCAATGACTTCAAAATTGATACTTGTCATTCCCTAGCCTGGTGCTCGGCATTGTTAGGATAGGGCAAGGGCTGGTTGGCTCAGTATCAGGATAATGTGACTGAGTGTGATATCAGTTGATGGTACTGGCGGCCTGGTCTTCCAGTGGGGCAGCACTATAAAGTCACCATGAGTGCGCACTATCACAAGTCGGATGTTGCTAGGACGTAAAACAACAACAAAACAAACAAACAAATCAATTTGCGAATGACGACAGTGCGACGTATAGAGAGAAGGCGTGGGACTCCATCTCGGTGGATATTGGTCCTAGTCCTAAGAAAGGGCAACATTTCCAACATAGCTCACCTCACACAGAGATTACTGCGCTGAAATGTCATACACTGCCACCTGGCGCGGTGGCCGAATCGGTAGAACGCAGGCCTCCCGTGTGGGAGATCTGGAGTTTGATTCCCAATCGAGTCAAATCAATGACTTACAAAATTGATACTTGCTGCTTCCTAGCTTCGCACTTGCCATTAATAGGATAGGGCAAGGACAGGTTAGCTCAGTGTCAGGATAATCTGACTGATTGGGATATCGGGGATATGGTGTTGGTGGTCTGATTTCCAAGTGGGACAGCACTATAACGTTGCTATTAGTGTGCATTGTCACAAGTCGGTACCCATACTGATATGATTTTGGATGTTGCCAGGACGTAAACTTCCAACAACTATCTACCTTACTTTAGTATCAAATAAACTTTTGCGTGAATAACTAACTTTTGAAAAAATATTGAAGTGCAAACATGTCAGATTAATTTAGGCAAGCACACCAACACTCTGACACCAATGCTGCCTTCTATTCGGTAACAAATGTTTAATAAGTTCATCAGCATATAAGTTAGATATGTAAAATCAAATCTAGATAATTGCTTTGATTTTGAAAATTTGATACTTAATCGGACTAGGCAGCTTTAAGGTCAGTTCAGATATGGCCACTGATGGCAATTGTGTAACTCTCTTGGAGTCATGAGTAACAGGCGACATGGGCAGAGTTAATAGCCTCAAACCGGTGCTGGAGATTCCTCATTTCTTCCCGCCAACCACCACAGCTCACGGCCCAGCGTTCTAGGCGATACTGAGCGCTTGTATTGCTGGGGCCTTACTTTCATTGCGCAGTGCCGCGTGTACTGTGTAGAAATAGGGACGATCAGAGAAACGTGTATTGCAAAATGTGTAGATTTCGATATCGCGTAGATTTCGAAATAGTGTGGATTTCAAAATTATGGAGATTTAAAAATCGCTTAGATTTCGAAATGGTGTAGATTTAAAAATCCTGTTAATTTTGAAAACATGTCGATTTCAAAATCACGTAGATTTCACATTGCTTTGATTTCGAAATGGTGTAGATTTAAAAATTGTGTTAATTTCAAAATCATGTATCGGGTAGATTTTAAAATCGTGTAGATTTCGAAAAGGTGCAGATTTTGAAATGGTGTTATTCCTGGTGCATAGTGAAATTGATCTCGGCCCGTCACATACAGTGCAGGAATCCCGCGAGAGGCCGCCACGAGCCATTCATCACGCCACCAGGAGTCGTGGCAGGGTGGGAGAGGAGTGGGTGAGTAGGAGGTAGGTTGGGATGGGGGGGGGGGGGGTTAAGGGGGGACGGGGGTAAGGGGGTTTACGGGGGGAGGGTGGGTAGCGGGTTAAGGGGGAGGGTGGGTAGGAGGTTTCGGCGGGGAGGGGTTAGGGGTGTTAAGGGGGAGGGTGGGTTAAGGGGGGACAGGGGTAGGGGGGTTAAGAGGGGCTATTTATAGGCAGGCTCCCCCTACATGGCCTCTACTTAGATAGCTGTAACTGATGGTGGAGGTGAGGCTGACATTGGGGAAGATTGCTAGCCTCTTTCTGACAGCTGGGCTGGCACTGGTAGCGGCGCAGGTTCAACACTGAGTGGAGCCCCGGGGAGACTGACTGGGGCAGGGCAGGAGCAGTCAACTCAACACTCCGTATTCCTATCATTTATCTTAGTGATCATTTGACGAGTTCATGCGCATAGCCCTCTAAACGCCAATCCAAAAATTGAATTGAAATAACAGATTTTGACTTGAAGATAATTTTAATTCTCATCAATATCACTTTACTTGTGATTAAATATTCATGGAGCAACGAATACAAAAATATGAATGTTAAAATTAACCTTTTGAAGGGTTGAGATCAATGTTGTGGTGTTCTCTGTGGCATGGTGGTTAGAGTGTCTGCCTTTTTTCGAGGTCGAACTCCTAATCTGAAGGTTGGTGGTTCAAAACCCTGCCCCCCACCTCTGCCAATTTGGATTGTGTATAACTTACAGAATCATCAAAGGCCGGTTGCTCTCATACCATGTCTATGTGGTGTGGGAGGTTAAACATCCCCTGGGTCGATAAAAGTGTACGCATAGGCTTTCTATTGACAAACTGTCTAATGGTGAAAACAAGTCTATTCAGACTTATCCATGATAGGCAGTATAAATCCTCAAGAAAAAAACAAATGGTTATGTCAACATATGGATTAGTTTTTACAGCGTTTTGCGCCTGAACTCTTTATTTGTTTATTCTGTTTATATAACAGTTAAAGTTGCACAGCCAGATGATTTAGAGTTTCTGACATTTTCTGAGATAAATGTACTAGGTTGATCGTTATAATCTACCTTACTTTAGCTTGAAGTGACCATTATCTTAACCTTAGGCTAACTTCTCGCTAATGCACCAAATATCCCAAATGTTTTGCCTATACCCAGGTTTTCATGGTCAAGGAAAATGATAGTAATACATGATTACAAATGTAGTAACGTTTGGCTAACTTTTGAGATATTTGAAGTGCAACCATGCGAAATTAATTTTGGCAAGCATGCTGAAACTCTGACACCATAGAATTCTGCAGTAACAGGTTATATTCAATTGCCTCACTATTACCTCTGCAGTTTTCAGTAAATACTCTTATTTTCACCACTCTGCAATAGTGGTCATAATCCATATGGATTGATTTCCTTTATCAAGAATGTCTGTTAACTTATTTATGGTGTAACATAGGTGAATTCCCTAAATAAAATAAAAAAATCTTTTGTTTGGTTTTTGTTTGCTTTTTTTTTGTACATTTGTAATCATGTATTACAACATTTAGGATGTTAGGTGCAGTAGTGATAAGGTTACATTCAGAAAGGGGTTTTACTGTAATGACCATCACTAATTAGCATATTTTGATTATTATGCCATATTCTAACACCATCCCTGGCATAATTGTGTTCTTTTAACTATTCAAAAACATTTGATAACATTTATAGAACAATGATTTCATAGGTCAATCTTGCATTTTACTCTCATATCCAAAGACCCTGATCCCAACATTAAGCAACATACATTAACATAATTAGACACCTTCCACCAAAATTATGGATGTTGATTGTTTTATGTGTTGTTTGTGAGGAATCCCCCAAATGAATCCTAGTGAGAAACCTTCTATTGTAATTAGTTTTTCTTCAGGCCGCAAAATGAACTACAGTAAAGCCTCTCTAAATCGATCGACCATGGGACCGACTTTAAATGGTCCATTTAGGGAGGTGGTCAGTTTAGGGAGTTTTTTTTATCATTATAATGGTACTGTATGGGCGATCGTTTGGGACCCGAATAAAGCGATCGACAGCAGGGAGTGGTCGATCTGTGGAGGTGGTCGGTTAGAGAGGTTTTACTATAGATTGACTGGACTATTCAACAGCTTCGCTCACCACTTCAGCCATACACTATCTACCTAGATGCCTGTTTACTGGTGGGGTTGCGCCCGACTTGTGACAGCACAGCACACACTCATGGTGGTTTCATAGTGCTGCCGCATTGGGAGATAGATCTACCACGTCACTAGTGCAATAACTCAATATCTCACCCAGTCTCATTATCACGACACCGAGCTAACCAATCCGTGCCTTATCCTAATAATCTCCAGCTAACACAGCGACGGGCATACTTTTCTGAAAGTCATTGGCTTGGCGCTGCTAATGGTTCAACCCACGACCTACCGCACAGGGGTCGAGCGCCGTACCCGATCGACCATCCCGTCCCGTTGTCATACGCTCTCCATGGGGAGTGAGAGAGTACCCATGCTGCACTGGTAATGTGCTTTATGGATGCCATAATATGCCATTAAGTAACACTCTGATATAGACAGCGTCATCCAGGCAAATCCCGAGTGGAGTCAATGTTTGCCGAGCTCTACCGACCAGTATTCTGCCTCTCCGAGCTGTACCGATACTATCCGAGCTGTACCGAGCCTCTCTGAGCGGTACCAACCGTCTCCGAGCTTTACAGGCCATTTCCGACCGAATCTGTCCGAGCTGTACCGAGCCCAACCGAGCCCAACCGAACCTCTACGAGGTGTACCAAACCTGTCCGAGTTGTACCGAACTGTACCGAGCTGTACCGAGCGATACGGAGCCTTTGGAGCTGTACCGAGCCTCTGCGAGCTGTCCCGAGGGGTACCGAGCTGCGCCGAACATATCTGAGCTGTATCTAGCTGTACCAAGCTGTACCGAACCTGTCAGAGCGACACAGAACCTTCCAGAGCTGTACCGAACGATACCGAACCTCTGCGAGCTGTACCGAGCCTATGCGAGCTATACCGAGCTGTACCGAGCGTTACCAAGATGTACCAATATGTACCGAACTGTACCAAGCTGTGTTGTGCTGTACCGAGCCTCGGACAACGCAACTTTAACCTTCCAGCTCAGCACAAGAGTAAAATTACAAAAACATCTGACTGGAAAACAGCATGTTGTGGCACACACGTATGTGCACCAGCCATCCAACATGGAGACATTCTATTTTAAATCAGTTGCTTGGTTGTTGGAGTCTTACATCCTGGAAACATCTAAGGTCATATCAGGACGGGTTTTGACTTGTAAGAGTGCACACTCATGGCAACTTTAGAGTGCTGCCCAACTGGGAGACCAGGCTGCCAACACCATGACCTGATATCCCACTCAGTCACATTATCCTGACACTGAGGCAACCAGTCCTTGCCCTATCCTAATACTGGCGAGCACCTGGCTAGGAAGCGATAAGTATACATTTTTAAGTCATTGGTTTGACTCGGTCAGGGTTTGAACCTATGGGATGGCAATGGGAGTGTGAGTGGATGAATGAGACGGTTTATTTGTTTGTGTTGGCTTTATGTCCTAGCAACATAGATGCGAATCCCACCATGTACCAAAACGGGAGACCGACGCTCAACTCATTCGGCCAATCCCATCTTGTCTATTTTTAGATCCACTAACTTCAATAGTGAAGAGGCTGTGCACTGGCGAATCTTTATGTCCAGGATCTCAAAGGACCGATCGGCACAGTTTTGAACCGGATGCTGTCAGTTGCTCACCGTCGGCGCGTTAGTCCACTTCCGGTCGCCTGCCTGGAACAGCGTCGTTCTGGCCTTTCTGACTTCCCTCCCTCCTCCCCAGTTGTCGCAAGCATCTCGCGTCATTAGTGGAGAACAATAGTTCTCAGGTCACGGGCTTTTCTGCCAGCTCTCGGTCTCCGTTGGGTTTTTGTTGTTTGTTTGTTGTTTTACGTCCTAGCAGCATATAAGGTCATATTAACCAGACGGGATGGCCGAATGAGTTAGAGCATCGGTCTCCCGTGTTGGTAGAGCATGGGGTCGAGGGTTCGAATGCCGGTCGAGTCAAACCAATGACTTAAAAATTGATATTTGTTGCTTCCTAGCCTATCGCTCGGCATTATTAGGATAGGGCACTGGTTGGCTCAGTGTCAGGATAATGTGACTGAGTGGGATATCAGGTCATGGTGCTGGCGGCCTGGTCTTCCAGTGGGGCAGCACTATAGAGTCGCCATGAGTGCACACTGTCACAAGTCAGTACCCATCCTGATATGACCTTAGATATTGCTAGGACATAAAACAACAACAAACAAACAAACAATCTAAGGTCATATCAGGGTGGGTACTGACTTGTGACAGTGCACACTCATGGTCACTTTATAGTGCTGCCCCACTGGGAAATCAAGCCTTGGGCACCATGACCTGATATCCCACTCAGTCACATTATCCTGACACTGAGCTAACCAGTCATTGCTTTATCCTATTAATGCCTTGCGCCATACTAGGAAGCGACAAGTATAAATTTGAAAGTCATTGATTTGACTCGACCAGGAACCAAACATCCAACCTTCCTGACGCTAGGCCCGCACTCTAACAATTAGGCCACCGCACCCGGTCCTTCGTTGAGTGATGGAACTGAGGGTGATGTGGATGGGTGGAGGTGGGGGGATAGCGGTCAGCTGAATGACATGAGTGGGACAGTTTGGGACAGACGGTGAGGCGGATGACATGAGTGTGAGTGGATGGGAAATAGGGTGAGGTGAGTGACGTGAGTGTGAGTGAATAGGATAGAGAGTGATGTGAGTTGATGGGAGAGACAGTGATGTGAGTGATATGAGTGTGAGTGGGTGGGAGAGAGGGTGATGTGAGTGTATGGGACACAGAGTGATATGAGTGATGTGAGTATGGGTGGATGGAAGAGAGACTGACGTGAGTGATGTGAGTGTGAGTGGATGGGACAGAGAGTGATGTAAGTGATGTGACTGTGAGTGGATGGGAGAGAGGGTGATGGGAGTGATGTGAGTGTATGGGACATAGAGTGATGTGAGTGATGTGAGTGTGAGTGGATGAAGAAAGAGTGATGTGAGTGATGTGAGTGTGAGTGGATGGGACAGAGGGTGATGTGAGTGATGTGATTGTGAGTGGATAGGAGAGAGGGTGATGTGAGTGATGTGAGTGTGAGTGGATGGAAGAGAGAGTGATTTGAGTGTGAGTGAATGGGAGATAGAGTGATGTTAGTGATGTGAGTGTGAGTGGATGGGAGAGAGGGTGATGTGAGTGATGTGATTGTGAGTCAATGGGAGAGAGGGTGATCTTAGTGATGTGAGTGTGAGTAAATGGGAGAGAGAGTGATGTGAGTGATGTGATTGTGAGTGGATGGGAGAGAGGGTGATGTGAGTGATGTGATTGTGAGTGAATGGGAGAGGGTGATGTTAGTGATGTGAGTGTGAGTGGATGGGAGAGAGGGTGATGTGAGTGATGTGATTGTGAGTGGATGGGAGAGAGGGTGATGTGAGTGATGTGAGTGTGAGTGGATGGAAGAGAGAGTGATGTGAGTGTGAGTGAATGGGAGAGAGGGCGATGTGAGTGTGAGTGGATGGGTGGGGTGCTGGTGCTAGCTCTAAATAAATAGCAATTAACTAAGTAAATGTTGCTATTGGCTCATCGATATAATTGCATAAAAGTTGTTTTTCCACATACTGCATTGAACAGCAGTTGTCTATAGGCCTAGTTCATATCACGTCAGCACAGTTATTTAGGTCAGTACGCGCACTGCTTGGCTGCAGGACGACACATGGTCGCACTCCCACCTCAATGGCTATGAGCAATCTTCATACAACAATAGTGAAGTATCTCTAAAATTACACCACCTAGAAACAAACTACTTGGAACACATATAGAAAACATATTCAATGAATAGATTATATTAAATTTATATGGTTAGGGCTCTGCATTTCTATTAATTTAGAATAAAATTGAAGTTTTGCACTGTGCGTATCGGCAAACTCAATGCATTGTCAATGGCCGTGAGCAATCTTCAAACCAAAAAAGTGAAATATCTCTAAAACTACACTACCTAGAAACAAACGGCTTGGAAGGCATATAGAAAACATATTCAACGAACAGACTATATTAAATTTATAAGGTTAGGGTTCTGCATTTCTATTAATTTTGAATAAAATTGACATTTTGCACTGTGCATATAGGCAAACTCAATGCATTGTCAATGGCCTTGAGCAATCTTCATACAGAAAAAGTGAAATATCTCTAAAACTACACTACCTAGAAACAAACCGCATGGAACACATATAGAAAACATATTCAACAAACGGATTCTATTAAATTTATAACTACACCACTTAGAAACAAACCGCTTGGAACACATACAGAAAACATTTTTAACAATCAGATTATATTAAATTGATAAGGTTAGGGTTTTGCATTTCTATTAATTTGGAATAAAACTGACGTTTTTCACTGCACGTATCTACAAACTCAATGGCAGTGTGCATTCGTTTTACACACAATGTTTATAAACATTGAAAGGGGTCTATAGGAAAGGCATGTTTTTCCATGCTGCACTTGGGTTTGCTTAAAGCTGCATAGTCCGATCAAATATCAAATTTTCAAAACCAAACCAATTATCTAGGTTTGATTTTACATATCTAACTTAGATACTGATGCACTTATTAAGCATTTGTTTCTACATAGAAGGCAATACTGAGTCAATTTAACAGAACCTGTCACTGCAGAAGTCTATTGCGTCAGTGTTTTGGCAAGATTGCCAAAACTAATTTTCCATGTTTGCACTGAAAATATCTAAAAAGTTTACCATCTAAAATAAAAGTAACTTTGAACTAATGTAACTTAGATACTAGTGATTGATCTAATATATTTATCTCAGAAAAATACAGAAATTCAAAAACATCGGACTATGCAACTTTAATACTACAGCGCAATGTCACGCTGCTATCCAGACGGTTTGGAGATACTCCATGATGGCAAGTATTAAATCCCGCAAAAATCAGAACTTTTCCACCCAGATCCAATACAATAATGATTAATGTTCGTTGACCAGTTATTGCCTAATATTGAGATTGAGGCCCAAGGGATTGTTGATGAGTATCGATAAATGTGTAGCAGATGTCGATACGCACTGCAGAGGTCCGAGGGACTTAAGCCCCATATTAGGGCTATAGAATATTCAATCAATGACTTTGTCATTAAACTTTATCCATTCTCCTAGGGTTGATGAAAATTGGAAATATTTTTACCTAGAGCAGTCTCGAACCCACAGTTCTTGCCATTTTAGGAGTAGCGTGTGAACCATTAAACTACCTAGGCTCCCTGGTGCAATCACCCTATCCACACCTAGCTGGCTATGCAGTTTCTTGCCTGAGAGGTTAGTGCAGACTACTATACCATTTTGAGCAACATAGACTACAATTTTAAAGGTTATGAAAACCACCAAGATAAGGAGAAGAGCAAAAGGTGATATTGGGCTGATCAGTCCAATATCGGTATTATCAGACCAATCAGGCTACCGGCCATTGCAATGGATATTACCATAAGGAATACAGTATGAACACTAACAAAATGCTACTTAAAGTTGCATAGTCCGATGTTTTTGAGTTTCTGTCATTTTTCTGAGGTAAATATACTAAATTGATTGTCATAATCTACCTTTCTTTATTTTGAAGTAACTTTTATTTTGAATGGCTAACCTTTGAGATATTTGAAGTGCAAACATGTCAACTTAATTTTGGCAAGCATGCCAAAACTCTGATGCCATAGGCTTCAGTAGTAACCGGTTCCATTAAATTGACTCAGCATCCCCTTCTATGTGGCAGCAAATGCTTAATAAGTGCATCATTATCTAAGTTAGATATGTAGAATCAGATCTAGATAATTGGTTTGGTTTTGAAAATCTGATGCTTCATCGGATTATGCAACTTTAATTAAAGTTGCATAGTCCAACGGCTTTGTGCTTCTGTCATTTTATTAGATGGATATAATATAATCTATCTTACTGTAGTTTGAAGCAACTTTTATTTTAAATGGTTAACTTTGAAGATATCTGAAGTACAAACCTGGCAAATTAATGTTGGTAAGCACGCCAACACTCTGACATCATAGGATTCAACAGTAAGATGTTCTATTAAATTGACTTAATATTCCCTTCTGTGAAGCAACAAATATTTAATAAGTGACCCAGTATCTAGGTTGGATAGGGATGGTCAAATCTAACTAAGTGTGTAGGTTTGGAAAATTGTCCATGTTGTTCGTCAACATGGGTAATTTGCGCGCAAACAGGGGACTGTTCCTGTGGTGGCACCACGCCTCCACGCCCCCTGCCAGATCCCTGTGGAACCTCGTCTCACCATGGGCGATCTGTGCGGTCACTTCCGGTCGACACAGGCTGCCAGGTCCTGGATTATACCATATCACCTCCAGACGCCGGACCGACAACAACTACCAGCCTACTCGGCCGTCCACCCTACCCCACAAGAAGAAGAATGACACCGCGATAGGGGTGGGAGCCTGAGACTTTGAGAGGAGTGACTTTCTTTGATTGATTGATTTACTTGATTGATTGAACTACCTGTTTATTAACCATTGCCTCTTATACGATGACCTGTCTTGAATAAAGTCCATGTCACGCAGTTCCGTGTTCGTGTTGTAAATTGTATATTTTTCATCTGAGTATGCAGCTTTAAGAAACACATCTTGATTACAAACAAAGTATGTATGGTCCTCTAATTAGACAATCTCATATTATTATTAATATAACTTTATCTACAGTACAATGACAAGAGAGTCAAATAAGGTAGTGGGTTGAGTAATTTAATCTCTGGCAAGGGATTATATCCTCCAGTGTGACTGACAATGGTCAACATCCGGGAGAGGTGAGGTGGGCGAGATGGCGCCACTGGTACAGTGTTGTATCTTATGGAGGATAACAATAATAATAATAATAATAATAAGTAATATTACCTTGCGAATCTTTATACTCGCATAATATGTGATACATCACATAATTAGTGAAAATCAAATTATTATTAATATAATTAGGCAATACCATATCAGCATTCACACATCTATTTTATAGACTCCCTATATTACAGTAAAGTCACAGGCGTTCATTCCCATTAGCATAACCAGTGGAGTGAATCCCAGAATTTTCTAGAAATATCTGAAAAAATTGTACATTTTATTCATAACATGGATACTTCACGGCGGGACACGTAGTGGATCGAACTACAATCTTAGCACATAATTTCAGTTAACACTGCTGCTGCCACCTATCGTTGATGGTAATCACCTCTCCCCTAACCTGAACCTACAGTGATGCCACCACCTAGTGGCATTTTCATCCGCCAGTACTTGACGTCACAACCGCCTCCGGATTCAAATCACTCGCCACCTGGACGCAAACCCGCAAGGTCAGGCCATCCTCCACTTTTTTTTGCAGCCACCCACCTGAACAACTTGAAGAAAAGGACTCCGATTTGTAGGGTTGAGCTCCTGATTTCCACCCTCGAACCTACCATGCAGCCTCTTTATCATACTTGTCTTGAGAGATAAAAGCGCGATACACCACTCCCTGTCTTGTCATGAATTGTTTTCGCAACAGTGCAGTGAATTGTTAGTAAGAGTCCGCGTGTCGGCCTCTGTTCACCTATATGCCAGTCAGTGTCGGACACGAAGCCATGGACACACTACTACTAGTCACCGAACTACACCAAGAAACGTGGGCCCTATTAGATTTGGCCCTCCTGGGTGATGCTAAGTATAATTCAGAGAAATGCTTCAGAGAAATACCAGGCCCTGCTCTGTCGACTAAATTAACCGCTACAATGAAATATTTCTTTTCACCGAACATTTTGGGAAAAGAAAACTTTTATGGATATTGATTGAATGAAATCAATATATATATATATGTATATATATATATATATATATATATAAATATATATACACATATCAAAAGTGAGCCGAACGACCATTGGCTCAGGGCGTGGAGGAGGTGGGGATGAGAGAATGCCCGCTCTGCAGTGAATAACATGGAAGTTAAGGTGGTTAGAGAGAAACATTAAGGGACTGCTGTTATTTATATCCACATAATAAATTATATAGTACATATATGTATTTAAATATATAAGTATATATATACACAGATTCCTCTAATTAGGAACCTTTAATTTTTTTTACGGAGATTTATTTTCCTTGGCCAAAAATATAGAATTGTGATCTTTTTAATTTAATGAGTGTCTATTGATGCAATTGATTGTATGTTTTTACATGTAAAAGCGATGGTCTGAATAAAACCCAAACAGTTCTCACCGTGAATATGGCCTATGCTGGTGTACACAGTGTAAACCAACCACCAATCAATCAATCTCATTAGGCTATATCAAATTTTCTTTCAGCAGCACAGTTAGTGTAAGTTGCATGACAGTTTAATGCGTGAGTGGACAGGTGGCGCCACAAGCAGACCTGAGTTGGGGTAGGTTAAACAAGTCATCGAATGCCACATACAGAGTTATAGGGAGTCGAAATAGGCTAAAAGTTAAGATGCTAGAACCACAATGGCAGAAATGTGGGTTCAAAGCCCACTCCCACTCCAGGCATTATACGTTGTCTTGATTATTGAGTTAGTAATAATGCACAGCATATCTAAAAAAATTAGCCATTTAAATCAATCAAAGAAATTTCAAAGCGAAGTAGACTATGATGATTAACCTAATACATCCATCTCGGAATAGTTCTAATTTGTGCCACATACAGTATGCATATCCTTGGGATATGGGATCCATCGCAAATGCGCCGGGTTCTGCACTTAATGCTATGATGGCAGCAGCCATATTCTACCATCCAGCCAGACCTGAGCATTAATGGCTTGACAGGATCTGCCGCAAATGCACAGATTTCCAGGTTTAATGCTATGATGGCAGCAACTGTTCTGGTCATGCATTAATGTTTGGACCAGATCCATCACAAATGTGCCGTGTTCTGGGCTTAATGCTATGATGGCAGCAGCCATTCCGTAGCTTATGCGCCGGTGGATGGCTTAGGATCGCAGAGCATGCAGTTCATTATAGGTGAGAGTAAAAACTGATATGGTGCTACGACCCCAGGCTGTCCTCCATCCCATACGCTGTGGAATGGGGCATTTGCGATGGATCCCATTCAAAGGAAAACACATAGGCATGACCAGAACGGCTGATGAAATCATAGCATTAAACCCAGAAACCTGCGCAATTGCGGCGGATCCCGTCAAACCAATAATGCTCAGGCCCAGCTGAATCATAGAATGTGCAGTTTGTCATAGGTGAGTGTAGAAACTGATATGGGTCTATTACCCCGGGCCGTCCTCTGGCACATACACTGTGGAACGGCGGCTTCCATCACAGCGTTAAGCCAAGAACCTGGCGCATTTGTGATGGATCCCATCCAAACGATAACACATAGGCACGGCCAGAACAGCTGCTTCCATCATAGCATTAAACTTGGAAACTTGTATATTTGCAGCGGATCAAATTTACCTTTCTACAAAATAATATTTTGTTAAAAACCCTAATGCCATGGGTCTATGCCCAGGATGTTTCCAACCCAAACAGAAATACCTACCTACAGCCCTGTCAGGTTCCAGGATTAGTACGTCATCTCACATCATGTGGTCATCAAGAGATGACCATCTGGGTCATAGCCACAGGACTTTTGACAAGCTTGTCAACATTATTTTGGGTTCTTTCAGCTCAAATTACTCCAGAACTAGCCATTTTTCATCAAAGTTACTCGGGACTAATGAGAATTGGGATATAAGGGTCAACCTGAACTATTTATCTCAAATATAACTAACACATTCAAATGCCATCGGACCATGAAACTTTAATCAACTTATGTAGCGAAAGAAAAGAAAAGAGCAGCAACAAAAATAGCCGGACAACATTGAGTGAGCCTTGTCAGTACTTGGGATACGAGGTGCCAGAAAGGACATCCTGCTACAGACTTATCCCATACCATGGTTAAGGATTAACTGATAAATAGCAGTCCACCCCAGAGAAAGTGATACATATGTCTCATATCTATGTATACCTATGTATATCTATATATCTATATATATATATATATAGCTAGATATATCCATATGACAACTGGTTCATCAAAGGCTGTGGTATGTGTTGTCCTGGCTGTGGGAAAGTGCATATAAAAGACCCCTTGCAGATTATCGGAAAGAGTAGCCTATGTGGTGGCAGCAGGTTTCCTCCAAAGAGATGTCAGAATGACCATATGACAAGATTTATATATATATATATATATATTTATCTACATATATATCTGTATGGCGAAAATAAGGCTGGGCGTATCACCACGTGGGGGTTTGGGTGATGGTGTAATGGTTCAGGCCATGAACCTGCGGATTCGATCCGTGAGGTGAGGAGGACAAGCCGACACCACACACCACACGCAGTGTTCAGGTGCTGGGGACTGAGCGAAGCTGGCGGTTCGAATCCAATGGTCAAGGCATGTTGTGGCCGAGATCCGCTAGATGACGGTACAGGTGAGCGTCCATAGATACCGATAGATGGGTGGTGTGTCTGTCGGTGTGGGTGTTTTGCGGGTGGATAGCGGGTGTTTTGCGGATGTTTTGCGGGTGTTTTACGGGTGGCTTTGTGGGTGGTTTGCGGGTGGTTTGCGGGTGGTTTGAGGGTGGTTTGCGGGTTGCGGGTGGTTTGCGGGTGTGGTTTGTGGGTGTGGTTTATGGGTGTGGTTTGTGGGTGTTGGTGTGGATGTGGGTGTGGGTGTGGATGTGGGTGTGGGTGGCGGTAGGGTTTTGGCAGCTACTATTTCCGGGCGTCAAACTTGCCGGATTAACTACCGGCGTGAGATGCAGACAGACCTTCACGTGCATACATTCTGCATCAGTGAATTATATTGTCTCACTCTCAGTAGAAGCCTCGGATCGAGTTGTGCGCCCGCCCGCCTCTCACAGTGCTGAGTCTGACTTCCGCCTCATATATTCGGTTGGCGGCACCCGGTGACACAGCCCCCCCCCCCGCCCTCCCCATCGCCCCACCCACCCACCCACCCGCCCGGCAGCCCGGCCTCCCGGCCCCATGTCCCCGTCTTCCCCCTCCCCCGCCGTCCCGCCTGCCCACCCGGCAGCCCGGCCTCCCGGCCCCGTGTCCCCGTGTCCCCGTCTGCCCCTCCCCCCCCCCCCGTCCCTCCCCCGGCTGAGCCCGGCGCCGCTTGTCCCGCAGGCCGAGCCGCTCACAACCGCTCACAGGCGCTCAGTCATACATCGGCGCGTGCAGTGCGTGCACGTTGCTCCGGCGGCTCCCAGACCTAACTGGCGGCGCGAGGCTGGGCGAGGCAGGCCGGGAAGGCAGGCCCTCAGCAGGAGGAGGAGGAGGGAGAAGAGGAGGAGGAAGAAGAGGAGGAGGAAGAAGAGGAGGAGGAAGAAGAGGAGGAGGAGGAGGGATGATAGACGCACAGACACTCCGACACACAAAACACAAGTTCGCGATTACACAGAACACAAAGAAACGCAGACACAGACACACAACAGACAAGTGCCTGAACACACAGAACAAAGAGTAACACATGACACACAGACACATAGACGCACAGACACACAACACACAATGGCGTGAATACACACAACACAACGGAACAGAGACACACAGACACACATACACACATACACACTGACAAACATATGCACAAACACAGAAACAGACAGAACACAAAGGAACACATGGCACATAGGACACATAAGACACACCAATGGACACACACACAGAAAGATACACGTGACAACCACGCACCCATACGCGTGCCCAAGACGCTATCACATCAAACACACGCGTCCATACAGCAGTTGCCATAGTAACAGCGCGCTACTTGGAGAAGCGTCGCGCAGATGACAATTAATCATTAGCGATAACGAGGCCATGCGCCCATTTGCCTGATGCCAGGTGGACAGGCAGGTAGGGGCGCGACATGCGGATTGCTATTAGCGAACTAAGACCACTGAAGGCACATGGTCGCCATGATTACGTGGTGTTAACCTAATCTGATACATCGTGACGGACGCTCCACTTTGGAAAAGGAATACAGGGGCTGCTGAATGTGATTAAAAGTAATCCCCCTTCGCCTCTCTTTGCCGCCACTGCCAGGTAGGTTATGTAGGTAATTGACCTATTATCGCCCCTCATACAGTACCAATGCGGAAGGAAGACTCCTGGATTCAGCATTGTGGTGCCACCCCCGCCTTCAACGACCTGCCCTCATTGCCATTACACTGTGCTATAGGAATGTGCAATGTGCAACTGTAAAGTTTTTTTGGCAAATATTATGTTCAGATGAATAAATATTTACCAAAAATAAAATAAAATGTGCATGTGAGGTCAATGCAGTCTTCACTGCAAGGAGCCACATCGCACGAGTAGGCATGAGTTGGGGAATTGCACCAGGGAGTCTCTATAGGCTAATGGTTAGAATGGTTGTTCCAGAATGGTAGGATTGTGAGCTCGAGTCACACTGTAGGCATGACTTTTTATTTTTTTAATATTTAATTTTTGTTGCAATTTCCACACGACACTGGTTCCATGACCAGTATTCTCAATGTGCCAAGCATGGTAATGGTACTGAACCTGCCCTGTGCATGTACATACGTATCAGTGTGTATGTATATATTTATGTGTATATGTATTTATATATATTATAGTTATGTATATATGTACGTATGTGTAAATATATGACCCCGTAATAGCCGATGTCTAAATACTCTCACACCCACACACCCTTGCACACACGCACATGCGCGCACACATGCACACACGAGCACACATTTAATCTGAGCGCGCCGCATAGGGCAGTAGAGGGCGTGCTTTAACAGTGTCAGTTGGTCTCTAGGAAGCACGCACTGATGTCCTGGAGGAAGATTCACCTAGCAACCGAGGTCAGAGAGTGAAAGAGGAGGAAAGAGAGAGAGAAAGAAAGAGCGAGAGAGGGAGAGAGCGGCCGAGAAGAGGAGTGACAAGGAGAGGTAAAGGTAGAGAGAAAGTGAGAGTGAGAGGGAGTAAGCGTGAGCGAGTGAGAGAGGGAGATAGAGGGAGATAGAGGGGAGATGGAGAGGGGAGAGAGGGAGAGAGGGGGAGAGGGAGATAGAGGGAGAGAGAGGGAGAGAGCGGGAGATAGAGGAAGAAAGGTAGGGAAGGAGAGAGAGGGAGAGAGAGAGGGAGAGAGGGAGAGAGGGAGAGAGGGAGAGAGGGAGAGAGGGGGAAAGCGGGTAAGTGAGAGCGAACGATATACCAAGAAGTAGAGAGGGAGGGTGAGGGAAAGAGGAAGAGGTACAGAGGTGGTAATTGTGAGGAGAGAGACTAAGATATAGCGAGGGAGAGCGAGTGAGACCGAAGTGAGCAAGAGGGGGAGAGATAGGCCTCCAGAGAGAGAAGAAAAGAGATCAGGATACAGAGGCAGAGTGAGGGTGAGTGAGGCAGAGTGAGGGAGAGTGGGAGATACACAAAGAGCTACAGGCTTGTGTGAAGTTGGATTACACGCAGTCAAAGTGTAGAGCTGCCTTTTAGCTGCTTATTATGGCCAACACTCACCAAGCAGAACTCGTGTGCCACACAGGAAGGCTGTAGTGTGTTGTGTACAAACTAGTACTAGTAGTAGGGGGAGAAGTGCGTTTTCACGCACACAGATACACATGGTTCTCACCGACGTTACATGCAATGAAGCGAACACACCGACACGAAGTGAAGGACTCAACTCTGAAACAACAGAGCGTGTGTGATAGCATGTAGAGTCAGCGGTTACATCATGAATATGATGTGTCATTTATATTCTCTTAATAAATAATACAACATATATATATAGTGGAGCATCCGTCTCCTGTTTTGGGAGATCGGGGGATCCAAGGGAGGCCTCAATTGATGACACCCTGGTTCTTTTTGACACCCCCCCTTCCCCCTCCCCTCCTCCACTCCCCCCTCCCCCTCACCCCACAAAGGTCCATGATTCTCCGGAGGCTGTACAGTACACCTTCACAAGACCAGACGGGATGGCCGAATGAGTTGAGCGTCCGTCTCCTGTTTTGGGAGATCGGAGGATCCAGACCCATGGGTTCCTGGGTTTGAACCCTGGTCGAGTCAAACCAATGACTCAAAAATTGATACTTGTCACTTCCTAGCCAGGTCCTCGGCATTAATAGGATAGGGCAAGGATAGGTTGGCTTAGTGCCAGGATAATTTGACTGAGCATATCAGTTCATGATGCTGGTGGCCTGGTCTCCCAGTGGGGCAGCACTATAAAGTCACTATGGGTATGCACTGTCACAAGTCGGTACCCATCCTGATATGACTAGGACGTAAAACAACAAACAAAACAAACAAGCACGCCTTCACCACCTGTAAATAAGACAAGCCCGCCCGCCCACCTCTCCATCCCGGCCTCCCCCTAACAAGAAATGACACCCGAGGCTCCCGCGCCCCCTGCAGGCGTGACCGGGAAACAGGGCGGCAGGCTGCACCCGGGGAAATGATTGCGGGTGGACGGGATGGTAGGTTGGCTGGTTGTTGGAGCTTTACATCCTGGCAACATCTAAGGTCATATCAGGATGGGTACCGACTTGTGACAGTGTGCACTCATGGTGACTTTATAGTGGAGCCCGTTTATAGTGGAGGAACATAATCCAATATCCCACTAAGTCACATTATCCTGACACGGAGCCAAACCAGTCCTTGCCCTATCCTATTAATACCGAGCACCTGGCTAGGAAGCGACAAGCATCAATTTTATAAGTCATTGATTTGACTCGACCGGGAATCGAACTCCCGATCGACCGCACACAAGGCCAGAGCTCTGCCACCCCACTCGGTGGGTGTACGGGAAGGAGAGGGAAGGGAAGGGAAGGCAAGGGGGTGGCCCGGGGTGTGTGTGACCGGCGCCAGGCGTGCCTAGGCCCGGGAGAATCGCGTGTGTGGGCCGCGTGTCCCCGACGACACCGGCGATAACGAGGTTGGCAGCTGCTGGCCTGAGTAGAACAGATGATGCTGCTTTTTTTAGGACCATGAAGTGCCAGGCTAAGATAGAAGACTCAGGTAGGCCTCAGATGCTGTTTGGTTGTTGGGGTTATACGTTCTAGCAACATCTATGATCATATGAGGACTAGCAGTGAATAGGAAGCTGGCAACCATCTGTCTTCATTGTCCATGACATGGGAGATCGGACCAGAGCAATGTATAAGAATTGGACCTAGGTTCTTTCCACTACATTTGTCGAGACACACATGGCGGGGGGTGTGGGGCATCTATACTATAATATAATCGACCATTAAGGCCGATTTACATGTCTTGTGATAGTGCTCACTCATGGCTACTTTAGAGTACTGTCTCACTGGGAGACGAGGCCGTCGGCATTAGTCCATACCCGTCTGGACATGACCTTAGACATTGCTATGTGTGGGATTCGAACTCATGGGTTCGAACCCTGGTCGAGTCAAATCAATGACTTACAAATTTATACTTGTTGCTTCCTAGCCAGACGCTTGGCATTATTACGATAGGGCAAGGACTGGTTGGCTCAGTACCAGGAAAATGTGACTGAGTGGGATATCAGGTCATGGTGCTGGTGGCCTTGTCTCCCAGTGTGGCAGCACTATAAAGTTGTCATGAGTGCGCACTGTCACAAGTCGGTACTCGTCCTGATATTATGTTAGATGTTGCCAGGACACAAATCTCCAGCAACACATCAACTATTGCTAGGTCGTAAAACCCCCAACAGACAAATCAGAGGCATGTTGCTGGTGGTGTATAAGTTTGTATCCACAGTGCACCAATGACCTGCTACTCACAGTGGTTCTTCTAGTGACATGAGATAGTGGGTTGGTGGTGGGAACTGTCCATTAACAATACATGAGGGCCAGTGGCCCCTCCCTCAGTCATCCAAGTGACACGGCTCCGCTGTGCCATCACTATATGACTCCTGGGGGCCTGATGCCAATATCCCAGAGAATGCATGCGGTGCATGCAAAAGTTGAGCCCTACTGTTCTCTCTCTCTTGGTTGTCCATCGGTAGCGACGATGACAGCAACTCATCATTTGATGTGAACTGGTTGATGACTGATGAGTACAATTTGTGCTTGGAATATGCGGTGGCACGTTGAACATGTCTGTGCAGCTGCAGTTAGAGAGTCTGGTAGATGAAGGCGATAATATTTTCTCTGTTGATGCTTTTGTTTATCTTGAGACACACAATCAGTTTCAAACTGTGTTGTGCCTTTGCAAATAAAAGCATGCCATGAACTCCTCCTGTCCTTGGCCAGTATTTCCCAGGTTGTACCGTTCCATGCATTCTGTAACATAACACATTGAACACAGTTTTGTTTGTTTGTTGTTGTTTTACGTCCTAGCAACATCTAAGGTCATATCAGGACGGGTACCGACTTGTGACACTGCGCATTCATGGTGACTTTATAGTGCTGTCCCACTGGAAAACCAGGCCATTGGCACCATGACCTGGTATCCCACTCAGTCACATTATCCTGACATTGAGCACACCAGGCCTTGCCATGTCCTAATAATGCTGAGTGCCTAGCTCGGAAGCGACAAGTATCAATTTTTAAGTCATTGATTTGAGTCGATGAGGGTTCGAACCCACGACCCCACGATCTACCAGCACGGGAGATGGATGCTCTAACTCATTCGGCCATCCCGTCTGGTCATATTGAACACAGACAGACACTGAACACACCAATATGGAAACCTTAAATGATTTGCCTCACGATGACTGGACGAAAGAACAACGAGAAGGTTGTAGGCTGGTAGGTACCACAGCTAAAAAATCAGTTTATTTCTGACAACGCAGGAGAAATCCAATGCCATCCCTGAGGTGAAAAGAAATAAACAAATATGTAGGCGAGTGGTAAATTTGATCTTGTCGCCAGCTTGTAAGGAAAAGAAGTAGTGGCCATTGGCGGTGGGGGTGGGTGGGGGGGGGGGGGGTTAGGTGGGTGAGCGATGGGAAACACAGCAGCCAATCAAGAGGTGCCAGGCTAGGTGAACCAGGATGGGGGCTATGGGTTGGGGATAGGGTTAGGGGTGGGGGCGGGGGCGGGGGTGGGTGTGAAGGTGGGGTTGGGTAGTGGGGGTGGGGTTGGGGGTGAAGGTGGGGGAGGGGGTGGGGTGTAGGGTGTGGGGAGTGGGGAGTGGGGAGTGGGGAGTTGGGAGTTGGGAGTGGGGGTTGGGGTTGGGGTGAGGGTTGGGGTGTGAGTGGGGGTTGGGGTGGGAGTATGGTTGGGTGTGAGGAGTGGAGGTGGGGGTGGGGGGGGGGTGGAACGAGGTCTTGCTTGCTTGTGTTAAATCACATACAATTCAATAACTAGTGATCAAATGCAGTTTAAGCACATAACATCCCTAATTACTGCTTTATGTTTCTCTGACATAATGAGCTTTTGGAATTTATTTCATCGTAACTGTGAATTGTGAAGAAGAGTGAATTCTTCCATCCTAATATAATTGATATCAAAAACCCTATAAGACTAAGATGGCTCACTCCATATCTCTCCCATGGTAATGTCAATTTTGCAGTGCCATCTTGTGGTGGGTTTGATCAGCCCGGCTGCTGGGTTGTGTTTCAAATGTAAACACATAAGCCTACAAGGCGAGATGGTCAGCTTAAAATAAAAAAAGAGAGATTGCCTGTCATTTGGAATTGGTCGATGGTGCGCCTACTGCCTGGTCCCCACCTCCCTCTGCCCCGCCCCCCACCCCATCATTCCTCCACTCTCTCCCCCTCTCCAGCCCCTCCCGCCCTCCGCCCCTCCCTCCTCCTGGCTTCACCGCCCTTCCTTCTCTCTCCACCGCCCTCCCCTTCACTCACTCCCCTTCCATCCCCCTCTCCTCCCCTTCCCTCCCACCCTCCCCGAGCATCACCGCCGTTCCCCTCCCCTTCCCTTCCCCCTCCCATCCCCACCCTTCCATCTCCCTATCTCCCTCCTCATCCACCTTACCCAGTGCTCTCACACCACACCTCCCTCCCCTCCCCCTTCCTCCTCCCTCCCCCACACACCCTCTCCCCCTCGTCCCCTTCCTCCTCCCTCTCCGCCTCCTCCTCCCTCCCCCTCCCTCCTTCCTCCCCCACACTCCTTCTTCCTCCCCACACTCCCTCTACCCCGCCTCACCTATCTCAGTCGGCGCTCTCCCCCTCCCTCATGACCCCCTCCCCCTCCCTGATGTAAGCGGGGGGGAGGGAGATCCCAACTGGTTGCGTGTTGCTACTCCTATAGAACTCCCACCACCATGAGCCGTCTTAGTGTTATAGGGTCTTTGTTGATATCTACGGCTTAAATATAGGAGTGATTGTCTTTTCCTATAAAAATAGTAAGCGAATTAATGTGATCATTGTTGTTTTACGTCCTAGCAACATCTAAGGTTATATCAGGACGGCAAAATTAAATAAGCTCAGTAATAATTGGTCATTATTACTTAGGAATAATTTTCATGAAGCTTTCTCTATTTTTGACGCGATTTAAAACTAAAATCAAGTATCCTTACTTAATATAAATGACTAAATTACCTTATATATTTCTCAGTGGATCTAGCACAATCGGGAAGTAACACTCTCCACCCAATAAGTAGAACTCTCTCCATCCATAAATAGCATGTTCTTAAATAATTACTGGTATCGATCAATTGTACTAGAATGCACTGACCTCTCAGGCAAAGAACCACATAGACAGGTAGGTGTGGGAAACGTGATTGATTCAGAGAGCCAAGATAGTGTAATGGTTAGTACACAAGCCGCCAGTAGGGCAAGAAGCGTGGGTTCGAAATCTGCTCTAAGCACAATATTTCGCATTTTCAGCACCGCCATGAGAGTATTCTATCTTGGGCGGAGAGTATGCGAGGCGCAATGTTAGTTGTTACAACTTGTGGGGCCTCAATACCTGAACTTGGCTTTAAAACCAAACTGTCATGATGCAGTACCTAGGGTAATATACCTGTCGTATGTTACTGTTGGATGCAGTGTGCTATATTCATGTTGAGGGTATTCCACTTCCGGGCGGAGAGTTGAGTAGGTGAGTCTTCTTGTGTGAAGAATGTTCTGCCACTTGGTGGAGAGTGTGTTGCGTCCGAGTGAAGGGTGGTACTTGCGGTCAAAGAGTGTGCTACATTCGGGTGGCGCGTTGAGCCATCCAGGTGCAGAATGTGTAACTTCCGGTGAGTGAGAGTGCTACTTCCGGTGAGTGAGAGTGCTACTTCCGGTGAGTGAGAGTGCTACTTCCGGCGAGTGAGAGTGCTATTTCCGCTGAGTGAGAGTGCTACTTCCGGTGAGTGAGAGTGCTACTTCCGGTGAGTGAGAGTGCTACTTCCGGTGAGTGAGAGTGCTACTTCCGGTGAGAGAAAATGCCACTTCAAGTGAGGGAAAGTGCTATTTACGCCCTGACAACATGCTACTTCAGGGTTGGGATTGTGCCACTTCCGCTCTGAGAGGATACTTCATCAGGGGGGAGAGTGCGCAAATTCCAGGACTGTGAGGTGGCTTTGCTTAAAGAGTATGCTACATCCGGGGGGAGAGTGGGCTAATACCAAGATTGTGTGATAGCCGTGCTCTGACAGAATGATACTTCCGGGTATGGATAGTGCTACTTCCGGCTAAGGATTGCGTTAATTCCAGGAGCGCATAATCATAGCTTTGCTCTGAGAACATGCTACATCTGGGGGGAGAGTGTGCTAATTCCTGGAGCATGTGATGATAAGTTTGCTCTGAGAACATGCTACATCTGGGGGGAGAGTGTGCTAATTCCTGGAGCATGTGATGATAAGTTTGCTCTGACAACATGCTACATACGGGGGGAGAGTGTGCTAATTCCTGGAGCGTGTGATGATAAGTTTGCTCTGAGAACATGCTACATCTGGGGGGAGAGTGTGCTAATTCCAAGAGCGTGTAATGATAGGTTTGCTCTGAGAAAATGCTACATCCGGGGTGAGAGTGTGCTAATTCTAGGGGCATGCAATGACAGCTTTGCTTTGAGAACAGGTTACATCGGGGGGAGAGTGTGCTAACTCCAGGAGTGTATGATGATAGCTTTGCTCTGAGAACATGTTACATCCGGGGGGAGAGTGTGATAATTCCAAGAGCATGTGATTATAGCTTTGCTCTGAGAACATACTACATCCAGGGGGAGAGTGTGTTAATTCCAGGGACGTGTGACAGCCTTACTCTGAGAACATGCTACATGGGGGAAGGGCGGGAAGGGTGCTAATTCCAGGAGCAGGTGATGATAGCTTTGCTTTGAGAAGATGATACATCCGGGGGGAGAGTATGCTAATTCCAAGAGCGTATAATGATAGATTTACTCTGAGAACATGCTAGATCCGGAGGGGGGGGGGGTGAGAGTGTGCTAAGTCCAGGGGCATGCAATGATAGCTTTGCCTTGAGAGTATGCTGCATCCGGGGGGAGAGTGTGTTCCTTCCGGTTGGCCTACATTTAGGAGCTGAGAGGGGCTTGGTTCGCTGGCAAACCCGGACGCGCGGTGTGACAGTTTTATTTCCGCCGGCAGTCAGTTTGTTCAGCGCTATTCCCGGCGAGACTGACGGATTAGGAGGCTACCATTAATGGGGCTGTCGCACTATGACGTAACACAGTAGTGTAAGCCGACATAGGTGAAATTTGGCCATTATGTTCAGATACGTCGAGGAACATCGAGAAACGTTACGCGTTCGTTAAGCCTATATTGAGGTACGTTGAGATACGTTGAGTTATGTCGAGATACGGTGACACACGTCAAGGTTTTGGACATACCCAAAACTTTTGACCTAGGTCGACATAAGACAACGTGTGGCTTATACATTAGCATACGCTATGTATACATTAGACATATGTTGAGTACGCTAGACATACATTACACATACATTATACATATTTTGAACTACATTGAACTACGTCAGGTGTAAGTCAAGCCGGCAGAAATCGACAGTCTGCTTATTGACAATGTATTGAAAACGTATGGATAACATACGTCTAACATATGTCTAACGTATGTTTGGCGTTTCTCCACCGTGTTTTGACGTATTTATTGTATAAAGGCGTACTTCTGGTCATCGAATAACATATATAACATTCACCGGCATTCTGCGAGCATTCCATGAGCATTTTATTAATGTTCTCATGCGCTACCACTACGTTGGTTCGACGTTTCGCCTACGTCCACTACATTGCACTGACGTCCAACTTGGCCCTGAAACGCCAAGAATTTGGACGTATCTCGACGTAAATAAGTGATTTCTCGCTGGCCTGTTATGTCATAGTGTGACAGGGGTATTAGTTTTCAACCCCTCCACCGACTTCCACCGAAAGGATACCGGACGCGGTAGCCCAATTGGTAGAGCGCAGGCTTCCCGTCCGGAAGGTCGGGAGTTAGAATCCCAATAGAGTCAAACCAATGACTTACAAAATTGTATACTTGTCGCTACCTAGCCTGGCGTTTGGCATTAGGCCAAATAAAAACAAAAAGTTGGTGATCGTCCTTTTTGATCACACAAAACCGGATCGGGCGGGTGGTTTTTATTTATATGTATGTAAGATACGCATTAAGAGGAAGGCCGGAGTGGATGATACAATCTTTATTTCGACATCATTGTATAGTATATATATCAGTAGTATCTGGCTGAGCTGACAAATGCCTTACCGAATCACATACAAATTAAATTAAAAATACAGTGATTTCTATAGTGATGTGGAGAATGGGGGACTGACGCAGTGGGCACGCGCTCCACAGTGCATATGTCACCCTTTCGCGCCGACTGGCAGAATAGCCGGCAAACCCCCAACCGGCTCCCCAAAACTCCGCGGGGGGCAGCACCATGCGATTTCTTACATCGGAATATACTTCATGTATATACTTGGCTATATATTTTTGTTTAGTTTATCATACAGTTCTAAAAGTTTCAATTTTGGAAGTAAAATGTTTTGACAGTAGCAACCCTCTTTGCGCACAATGTTTTCATTTATCCCACAGAAAATACAGATTTATTCATATCCTCCTGAGTAATATGCAAATTCTATCCTAGCCCCACACAATTTTAAGTTAAAAAGCACAAACAAAAAACAACAGATCAAAGCTGGGCGATTTTTCAGGCACGGGCGGGGACGATCCCCAATTTAATTTTTGTTAGTTTGCCTTATTAGGATAGGGCAAGGACTGGTTAGCTCAGTATCATGATATCATGAATGAGTGAGATATCAGGTCATGGTGCGGGTGGCCTGATCTTCCAGTGGTGCAGCCCTATAAAGCCGCCATGACTGCACACTGTCACAAGTCGGTACCCATCATGATATGACCATATATGTTGTTAGGATGTAAAACCCCAACAACCAACCGATCAACCAACTCCACCCTAAAGGAACGCCTCGCTCACAGGCCGTCGTTTATGAAGCCAACATATAAATGAACCAAGGGACTCTCTCCCCCAAAAGACTGGACTTCCATTAGAAAGAGTTAGATTCTAGAGATTACAAGGATATGTATATCAACTAAGCACATCTGGCCCATCTAGGTGATATATATGTGCTATTTAATTTATTATTGTCATCATTATTTGTTGGTTAAAATGTTATTCTGCTGAATAAGTTCTTTTGTCAGTGCCAAAGCACTGGTCTTCCAGCCATTTTCCAAATGTTGTGAATGAGCGTTGGTGCTCATTCGGACTCATTGCTGGGCACAGTGGAGTGCTGAGACTGCCAGCGCCCACCACCGATGGGGGTGGGTGGGAGGGGGGCGGGGGTTGGGGGGGAGGCTCCCCACACCTTCCCTCACACAAGTACCAAGGACTGCATGCAGAGATTCAAGGCCAGTTTGTAGACCACCTCTCCATATACACTGATGGTTAGAAAGACCACAGCCGGGTAGCTGCTGCGGCACCAATGGGGAAAATTTGGCATACGCTTGCCCGATCAGAGCTCGATTTTCACTGCAGAAGCCCAAGCACTCCTTCTCGCATTGGAGTGTATCGAGGTATCCAACCACACTAACTATGTTATATACAGTGATTTGTTCTCTTGCCTCCTGGCTGTCGCTGGACTGAAAACGAATCACCCTATTCTAGCAACGGTCATTTATAAAATGAACCAACTAACAACGGATGGGTATGACATCCACCTGTGCTGGGTGCCTGGCCATGCCGGCATACAAGGAAATGAATGAGCTGATCGGGCTGCGAAGAAGGCCCTGAACTGTGATCTTGAACAGTGTCTGATCTGAAACCACTAATAGCCACCCACATAAAATCCAAATGGCAACATGAGTGGGATGAAAACATTAATAAACTTAAAGAAATTGAACCATCTGTGGGAAAACCACCACAGACTCATGTGGGAGGTCGGCGGGACCAAGTGGTCTTTAGCCGCTGCCGTATTGGCCACTCGTGGCTTACACATGCTTTTCTGCTCAAGGGGGAACCTCCCCCTGAATGTATTGGGTGTCAGTCCCCGCTGATACTCAAACACATTTGACTAAGATGTATTGATTTGTTGGCCCTGCGCCAACAGTTCTACACTGCAGACAGTATGCATGACCTTTTTACTAAGGTAAAACAGGAAAACATTTTAGCATTTTTGAGGGCAGCTGGACTTTACCACTTCATATAGTTTACTAAATAGATTCTATCAATTATTAATAAAACTTGTCTTTTTCTATGGGAATTTGTTTCCCTTAACCACAAATATATGATTGTGAGCTTTCTAATTTAATGAGTGTCTATTGGCACATAATTGATTGTCTGCTTTTACATGTAAAAGCGATGGTTTGAACAAAAAACAAAGATTTCTCACCGTGAATATGGCCTATGCTGCCGACACGGCATAAAGCAACCACCAATCCAATCAATCAATGAATCCCTCACACAATCATGACCAACCAAATCACACACACCTCAGCCAATCAGATCACACCAACTACCGGAGTCCCGCTCTCCACAACACAAGGGAGTCAGTCTGCACCAGCGCCTCCGACTGATCACTACTAGTACTACACACCGTTTTTAACCCACCCACCCACACCTTCACTTTAATTGGCAGAGCCAATCAAAAAACGAACTAAAAAAACAATGAAGTCAATTAACCACTCAATTGACAGTTAACCAATTGACAACCGGGTAAATGGTAAATCACCTTGAAATATCTAATCACATGTTACTGTAATTATTAATACGTTCACCTCATTGACTTGTAATTGTTCATATTCTCTTATCTATTATCTTGTCCATATGTTGCATCTCTCATCTCATGCTCTTATCTTATCACCCTGCATGACCTTATGTTAGCCACAGCCCTTCGTCGATCTAGCATGTCCATTTCCATTAGAGACCCGGGGCCGTGTCTGAATAAAAGCCATATTTTCCCATCCAGTCTCATCGTCTTCTGTGCCCGTGAGCAATGAGGGATTGTTTACACAAAAATGGTTTGTTTGTTTGTTGTTGGTTTACGTCCTAGCAACATCTAAGGTCATATCAGGATGGGTACTGACTTGTGACAGGGCGCACTCATGTCGACTTTATAGTGCTGCCCCACTGAGAATTCAGGCCGCCAGTACCATGACCTAATATCCCACGCAGTCACAATATCCTAACAATGAGCTAACCAGTCCTTGCCCTATCCTATTAATGCCAAGCGGCATGCTAGGAAGCTACACATATCAATTTTTAAGTCATTGGTTTGACTAGACCAGGGTTCGAACCCACGATCCCACGGTCTACCATCACGGGCAAAAAATGGTATATATAATAAGGTATATACGGTGAGCTGATAGTTACCCACAAGTTCCACAACAATATGGCAACAATAGTGTCATTATGGCTACTTCAATATTAGTTGACGCGATGTATTTTCATGATATTTCGAATTTAAGCAGACGTTTTCTTCTGTATTATGTGGATATAAATATAGAATGTTCACGAATGCTTGTCGGTGTCCAACAACCGACCAAGCAATCCACCCGCCAATCGCGCAGAGATTGAGCACAAGGCCTTCTTCAGATTTGGTTTTTTTTTTTTAGTTTTACGTCCTGGCAACATCTATGGTCATATCAAGATGAGCACTGCCTTGTGACAGTGCACACTCCTGGCGACCTTTTAGGGCTGTCCCACTGAGAGACCAGCGACCACTGAGGATTGCATTTGAGACACTTGTGACCATTTGCAACCACTTTGTGACCACTTGCGACCTCTTTGTGACCACTTGTGACCTCTTTGTGACCAACCTTATTTTGTGGTTCTAAGTGGTTACAAGTGGTCACAAGCAGTAGTGTGACTAGAGTATGAGCAAGGAAGGGTGCCTACTTGTGTACAGTCACGTTAGCCATGGGAACTCTCTGCATATATGCCAGTAGTGCTATATGAAGAACCCCCCAAAATCACCCCCGCCCCGCCTCTGCCAGCCCCGCCCCGCCCCAAGCAGTAGTGTGACTAGAGTATGAGCAAGGAAGGGTGCCTATTTGTGTACAGTCACTCTAGCCATGGGAACTCTTAGATAAAGGATTCACCCAGTATTCGCAGTACACGGGTGAAGACCAGCCTTATATAAAAACGGTCGAAAAATCGGGCTAATGAACTGAGTCTTTATGAGAGTCTAATTTCACAATCTAAGAAGCAACATTTAAATTTTGTATATGTCTTAATATTTACCCGCTACCTTTGAGTTGAAACATATAATAAAATATCTAGTTTAATAAGATTTAAAAGTGAAATTGACGGCGTTCTAGCGCCGCCATCTTGTCTTTTTGCATTCTCGCACATTTCACCAACTCTGTGCCTATATATAGACATTTGATCCTGGAACCACACTTTCTACTTCATGTTCCATACTAAAGCTATTTTCGCCCGTATTTACACTACGTTGTCGTTCACCCGTGTACTACAAGGGTGAATCTTTTATCTATCGAACTGTCAGCATGTATGCCAGTAGTGCTATATGAAGAACCCCCAACCTCACCCCCGCCCCCGCCCCGCCCCCGCCCCGCCCCCGCCCCGCCCCGCCCCCGCCCCACCCCACCCCGCCCCGCCCCACCCCGCCCCTACTTGCTATAACTTCCTCTACCATATTGCACAACAATAAGGTCCGAAGCTGACAACAGGCAGTTTATGTCACGCCGAACTTATTACTTCTTGGACAGAATGAGGCCGGCACACTGGTGGTATGGAGTGTCACGTGTCACGTGTCAAGAAATAGTGCACAGAATAATGTGTGCTGAAATTGCAAATGGCTCAATTAGCTTGGATAGAATGAACATGCACACTGGTGGTATGGAGTGTCAAGTGTCAAGTGCCACACAATGGTGCATGGAATAATGTGGCCATGTTAACGACTACTAGGTATGCTGAATTTGCCTATGACCCACTGACCTTATTATCGCTGCGATGGAATGAGGCATACACACTGCTTGTATGGAGTGTTAAGTGTCAAGGAATGGTACACAGAATAATGCATGCTGTAATTACATCTGCCTCACTCAGCTTATTATCCCTGGAATAGAATAACACCTGCACACTGCTTGTATGGAGTGTCAAGTGCCAAAGAATGGTGAACAGAATAATGTGTGCTAAAATTGCATATGCCCCACTGACCTCTGGGATAGAATGAGGAATGCACACTGCTTGTATGGAGTGTCAAGTGCCACAGAATGGTTACCCAGAATAATGTAGCAATGTTTATTGACCAGTATATGTGCTAAAGTTCCACCTGACCCACTGACCTAATTATCCCTCGGATAAAAGAAGGGCAAATGCAGTGGCAAGTGTCAAACAATGATGCCCAGTCTAATGCCATAATATCAATAGCCACTACACACGCTGGACATTCCACAATTGGCCCTTTGCGCGACATTCATTTGATAAGTTCAGGTGGTCCCACCGCCTCCCCTCCCCTGACAGACGCACATCGTTCTGCAGTCGTTGCCGCCCTGCCTTGTGGGAAATCAGGATGCGGACACTGGCCACCAGGCGTCGCCCTAATGCAATGGCGGCGGGCGCTGCCCGACGTGGGGCGCAGCGGAACTACCCTGATAACGAGCGGCCAGCCGGCCCTGACCTCGGCCTGACCCCGCTCTGATCTTCTGGACAGTGTCCTGACGTGGCACATTGACATCAGCTCGGTCTGTCAGGCACAAGGAATGACTCGACCTCCAGCTTCCGATATTTCACGCCATTCAAAGGATATACAGTAAAGCCTCTCTACCCGACCACCTCCACAGATCGACCACTCACCTATATCGATCGCATTATTTGGGTCCCAAACGATCGCCTATACAATACTATTGTAACAATAAAAAAACAAACTAATCCGACCACCTCCCGAAAGGGACCATTTAAAGTCGGTCCTATAGGCGGTCGATTTGGAGAGGTTTTACTGTATATAGATATTTATATTTATCTCTATATATGTGTGTGTGATATATATATATGGATATATATACGTATATAGGATGTATATATGTGATATATAAGCATTATTCGAGTACAAAGGCGCGGAAGGGAGATTCTTATTATTTTTATTATCATTATTATTATTATTATATTACTATTGTTGTACATCTAATTGTACATCTATGTGAGGAGTGGCGCCGCCACCGTCACCGATCCTAACTACGGACACTCTCCTCTGTCAGCGTCCACACACTGCATCCACCACACACACACGTCAATATACATGAATATATATATATATATACATATATATATAAGCAGGCTATGCAGGTAATAATAAGAAAAAGAAGGTAAATAGACGAGTAGGTAGTGGAAACCTCAATTTATTGCTTCAAGGCTCTTGGCTGAGCAATTTAGCCCTACCGGTGAAAAAATAATAAAGCTAACATTCATATAAGCGTGTGGTGTTGTGACTTGATTTCGCTGGTGACTTCACCGGTGGGGGCGCCACAAGCGTCAACGTGCAGCTGACCAGCATCAAATACGTAGTAAATATAAATAAATAGTAATAATAAATAATATCAAATTGAGAACGCTCCACTTTTTATATAAATATAATGAGTTATATAATACATATATATATATTTGTATGTGTGGCGCATAAAGTATTATGCAAGTCTACTGGCGCAGATGTTGTTGTTGTTTGTTGTTGTTGTTTTATGTCCTAGCAACATCTAAGGTCATATCAGGACGGGTACCGACTTGTGACAGTGCGCACTCATGGCGACTTTATAGTGCTGTCCCACTGGGAAACCAGGCCACCGGCACCATGACCTGGTATCCCACTCAGTCACATTATCCTGACACTGAGCACACCAGTCCTTGCCCTATCCTAATAATGCCGAGCGCCTGGCTAGGAAGCAACAAGTATCAATTTTAAAGTCATTGGTTTGACTCGACCGGGACTCGAACCCACGACCCCACGATCTACCAGCACGGGAGACGGACGCTCTAACTCATTCGGCCATCCCGTCTGGTGTACTGGCGCAGAAGGGAATTATTTTAATTATCATAATTATAATAAATTATATAATACATAGTTATCTCTGTATATTTTTATGTGACATAAAGTATTATGCGAGTCTAAAGACACAGAATGGAATTATTATTATTATTATTATTTTGTACCAATTATTCTATGTGTTGCTTCCCCTGATTCATGCTCGACCAGTGGCGCCGCCACCGGTCCTCATCGTCCCTAGCGGACGCGGGAAATCTCACTCGCACCGGAGGATTTTTATATATACAAGACAGCTTCCACACTGAGTCCAGCACACACGCTTACATACATTTGTATGTCAGTAAAACCTCTCTAAAATGACCGACCATGGGAGCGACTTTAAATTGTCCATTTAGGGAGGTGGTCCATTTAGGGAGGTGGTCCATTTAAGGAGGTGGTCCATTTAGGGAGTTTTTTTTATCGTTACAATGGAATTGTATGGGCAATCGTTTGGGACCCATATAAAGCGATCGATATAGGGGAATGGTCGATCTGTGGAGGTGGTTGGTTAGAGATGTATTACTGTATTAATTATATTACAGTTGGTAGTGAGTTTGGACGCGAGTTGGTGGCATTCGGTGACCATGGGAGCGACCATGGGAGCGACTTTAAATTACCCATGTAGGGAGGTGGTCGGTTTAGGGAGTTTTATTTATCGTTACAATGATATTGTAGTGGTCTGCACTGACCTCTCAGGCAAGGAGCCGCATAGACAGGTAGGTGTGGGGAGCGTGGGGAGTATGGGGCCATGCCAGGATCCTTGATAAGCTCCGCGCTGAATAGTTGTTGAACCTACTCTGTAGTTTAGGGCGTTTTGTTTATCGTTACAATGGTATTATAGTGCTCTGCACTGACCTCTCAGGCAAGGAGCCGCATAGACAGGTAGGCGTGGGGAGTATGGGGCCATGACCAGGATCCTGTTCAAGCTATGCAAGGAAGGATCCGCATAGATAGGTAGGCGTGGGGAGTATGGTGATATCAGGGAGCCTAGGTGGTGTAATGGTTAACACACTGGCCCAGAATGCAAAGAGATGTGGGTTCGGGTCCCGCTCTAGGCCCAATATTTCCCATTTCCATCACCCCACAACACTGGTTCCATGACCAGGATCCTGTACAAGCTGCACGCTGAATAGTTGTTGAACCTACCCTGTTTATGTGTAAGTGCATTGCCTGCATGTATGTAATTCTAAGCATTAAAAGACATACAATTCCAGGGTGATGAGTGTACTGGTCTGCACTGACATCTAAGGCAAGGAGCCGCATAGACAGGTAGTTGTGGAGAGTATGGTGACATCAGGGAACCTAGGTGGTGTAATAGTTAGAACACTGGCCTGGAATGCAAAGAGATGTGAAAGATGAAAGATGAAAGATTACATAACACATACATAACAAAATCGGGGGCAGAGTGCCTGAGTGTGGCCAGACAAGTTAGGTTTGCAGACAGGGGGCGCCACAATCGGGATGGTTACTTAGACGATGAACAATTAATAGTAAGAGTGTACAATGGATGAGTTAAGATAATAAAGGAGTGAAATTAATTATACTTGTATAATGATTATACATCATAAAATTCCATGCGCGAATGACAATGGCTTGTAATTATGATCGGGGCCGAAGGTGGCGCCACCAGTACCAGGATGTAGGATAAGGAGTGAATACATCGAGAATAGTGGTTGGTAGATAATGAATGGAACAATTAATAATAATAATTCCCTTCCGCACCTTTATACTCGCATAATTGGAACAACATGAACAGAGTAACATATAATCATTGGCTATTAATTACAGTATTAAGTTCTTGGTTACATAGTCTTTTTGTCTTGGCATGATGCTTCGAGACGCTTATAACCCTATTCACCTTATTATTGTGGGGTGGGTGGGATGGTAAATTTAGTAGGTGAGATGTCGTCTCCAGGCTCCCGTATCGAAGTAACATGACCTACAGCATGCAGTCTCTTTTATAGAGAAATCAAATTAAGCCGAGAGGGGGCATATTGAGTTAGTTTAATAAAGCTACGATAGGTGGACATCGATTGCATCCATGTTTATGGGGCAGCTACCGGATTAGTGCCCAAAGACCCACCAGTCGGTGTTGTACATATTAATTTAACATAGTTTCATCGAGATCCGCTAGTCAGCAGCGGTATCTATGCATCCTTAGTTACGGGCACACTGTCATGCCTGTGTCCGCGCGTCCAATTACCCGTGTTGCATAAGCATGACGGACAATGCTTATGGGTCATTCTTTAAAACTGGGCACAACATATTTGGTTTCCACATTACAATGCTTATAATTTGTTCTTTCGTTTATTGATTGCAAGTCAAATAATTATTGTATCCTCTGTGTACTAAGTATGTTAGCAATAGTACATTTATTGCAGCTATCCCAAGAAAGAAATTAAAAGTTTACTTATATGAATTTGTGCTAATGTGAAAAAGTGAACATTTACACATATACACTATGCATGTAGCCACACTTTTTTTCAACTTATTCTTCAACGTTTTTCTTGTAAGTCATAACCTTGTCTGCTTAAGAGTATTCAATAAAATCTTGTTTGATTATGTTGTATATGTTAAAACGAGGTTCTGGATATGTCTTTGATCTTCATGTTACACGAGTGATAATAATGTATTGCTCAATTTGTATAAGATCTAATTCTAAAAGTGAAATTAATTTTTTTCAACTCTGACATATGCACAACATGCAAACCTTCATAGGACATTGGAGTAAGCTATTATTTGGAAGGTTTTTTGCTATTATTTGGAAGGTTTTCACTTTTGGTTTCCATGTCACACTTTCGTGCCCAGTTTTAAAGTATGATCCTTATACATCACCTATATATGCACATTCCCTGTCACGGTTACATGATGTTACGCTTATCCCCACTCCTATCTTGTTTCCCTTCCTCAGCGACCATGTCACATCCGGTCAGGTTCACCAATGACGACGCTGCTGATGACGTCACAGACATGGCTGACGGCGGCGTCCAGCCGCCGCCCGTCTGGTCGTGCCGGATCTATTTGGTCATCATGCTGTTCAGCGTCTCAGCAAACCTCGGCCTGGACGCGCTCTGGGTGACCTCGCCCGTGTCGGCGCGCCACCAACCGGAGGGCCACCGAACTAGCGCCTACTTGGTCATGTTCACTGTCATCGGCAACGTGGGCCCTATTGCCTACCTGGTGACGCGCCGGTGTGCCACCCGCCCGCTGGCCTACCACGAGGTGGTACCCATCTACGTGTGCCTGCTGGTGGCGGTGCTGGCGGCTGGCGTGCTGGCGCTGTTCTGGGACAAGCAGGACGTGCTGCGGTACGGCGACTACAGCGTCATCTACCTGACGGCGGCGCTCTGTCTCGCCCTGGTGGCATGCGTTGGAACCACGACCTACATGCCGTTTGTCGCCACGATGCACGCCCGCTATGTGACGGCCGTGCTGATGGGCGAGGCACTGGCCGGCCTCATCCCACACCTGGTCGCCATCGGGCAGGGCATCGGCGAGCCACCGGTGTGCCACCCACCACAGCCCGCTAACCGCACCTGGGGCATCCCCGGGTGGCGTGCCCGCCTGCAGCCATCGACCACGCTGGCGCCGGCCGTCCCACCACCACTGCGCTTCAACGAGTCCATCTACTTCTTCACCATCACCGGCGTGCTGTGCATTGCCAGCTTCTGCTTCCTCGTTCTCCGCTGCATCCCATCCGTGAGGGTGCAGTACGACTGGGACGACGGGGACGACCGGGACGACCGGGACTGTGCTGGCGCCCCCTGGATGCCGGTGTGCGACGATGATGGGCAGGTAGGAGAAGGAGGAGGAGGTGGTGGGTACGGTGTCGCTCGTTGTGGTGGACATTCCCACAGAAGGAACCTACACCTCCAGGAGGCCGGGATAGAGGACGACAACGAGGTGCTACTCAATGCTCAGCACCAGCAGCACCAGCAGCACCAGAACCAGAAGCAGCACGAGCAGCAACACGAGCAGCAGCACGTGCAGCAACAGGTGCACATTTCGTCGCACTCGGTCATACTGGGCCACGGGTCCATTCGACACAGCGCCTTCCGAAGCTCCTCCTGTGTCTCCGGCAGTGAGAAGGTGGCGAACCACCCCTACATCACCCCGCCCGGCATGTCTCTCAATGGCGGCGGCGGTGGGCGGAACCAAGGAAGTAGGTTAAGGCCGGTCAAGATCTCACGCCCTCTAGTGGGAGACGGTGGGACCTCACTGACAGATAGTGTCGCCAAGCGGCGGGCCGTGTCCAGCCCATTCCGGCCACCCTCCACCTGCCTCATGATGGCCTTCACCCTGTGGGCATGCCTGGTGTTGAACGGGCCCCTCAGCTCTGCACACGCGCACTCCTGCATCCCGCTCGGCAATCGTGCCTTCCAGAGTGGCACACTGATGACGAAGGTGGCGGCTGTGCTCGCCGTGCTGGTGACTCTCAGGGTGAACCCTTACTCCAGGGTCACGATGGTCGTGGCGTTCACGTCGCTAGGGACCATCGTGCTGACCTACTTTGTCGCACTCATTTCGTTCAGCCACGAATCTGGGTCAAAGGAGGACTCGCCAATATTCATGAACACTGGGGAACTTCTGTCGGTGAGTATATCAATTCCATATATATAGAAAACTTAAATTATATGAACTATAGTTGAGATTGCGTGCAAGGTTCCATGACGGATCCATGAGTCAACTGGGGTTATTAAGGTCCACAAGTGGGTGAGTGGGTGAGTGAGTGGGTGAGTGGGTGAGTGAGTGGGTGAGTGGGTGAGTGAGTGGGTGAGTGTGTGAGTGTGTGAGTGTGTGAGTGTGTGAGTGGATGAATAGGTGAGTGGGTGAGTGGGTGAGCGGGTGAGTGGGTGAGTGTGTGAGTGTGTGAGTGTGTGAGTGGGTGAGTTGGTGGCTGTGTTACTATATGGGTGTGTGTGAGTGTGTGAGTGTGTGAGTGTGTGAGTGTGTGAGTGTGTGAGTGTGTGAGTGTGTGAGAGTGTGAGTGTGTGAGCGTGTGAGTGTGTGGGCGTGTGAGAGTGTGATTGTGTGAGTGTGTGAGTGTGTGAGTGTGTGAGTGTGTGAGTGGATGAGTTGTTGAGTGTGTGAGTGAGTGTGAGCTGGGTTGTGTGTGGGTATGTAAGTGTGTGAGTTGGTGTGAGTGTGAGTGTGAGTGTGAGTGTGAGTGCGAGTGTGTGAGTGTGTGAGTGTGTGAGTGTGAGTGAGTGTTAGTTGGTGAGTGTGTCGGTGTGTGAGTGTTTGAGTGGATGAGTTGATGAGTGTGTGGCTGATAGTGAGTGTGAGTGTGTGAGTGTGAGTGAGTGTGAGCTGGTGAGTGTGTGAGTGTGTGAGTGTGTGAGTGTGTGAGTGTGTGAGTGTGTGAGTGTGTGAGCGTGTGAGCGTGTGAGTGTGTGGGCGTGTGAGAGTGTGATTGTGTGAGTGTGTGAGTGGATGAGTTGTTGAGTGGGTGAGTGAGTGTGAGTTGGGTTATGTGTGGGTATGTAAGTGTGTGAGTTGGTGTGAGTGTGAGTGTGAGTGTGAGTGTGAGTGTGAGTGTGAGTGTGAGTGCGAGTGTGTGAGTGTGTGAGTGTGTGAGTGTGAGTGAGTGTTAGTTGGTGAGTGTGTGAGTGTTTGAGTGGATGAGTTGGTGAGTGTGTGAGTGATAGTGAGTGTGAGTGTGTGAGTGTGAGTGAGTGTGAGTTGGTGAGTGTGTGAGAAAGTGAGTGTGTGAGTTGGTGTGAGTGTGAATGTGTGAGTGTGAGTGAGTGTTAGTTGGTGAGTGTGTGGGTGGGTGTGTAAATGTTTGAGTGGATGAGTTCTTGAGTGTGTGAGTGTGAATTAGTGTGAGTTGGTGAGTGTGTTAGAGTGTGTTAGAGTGTCTGTGTGTGTGTGAGTGTGTGGGTGTGTGAGTTGGCGAGTGTATGAGTGTGTGAGTGGATGAGTTGGTGAGCGGGTGGCTATATGTATATGTAGTCTGTTATACTGGTCAGCAGCTGATATATGGTATAACCCTCGTCGTGGTCACCAGCGTTAACTAGCGGATATCTCCCACTAGAATAAGTCTATAATTTAACACCGTACACAGTCTCTGATGTAGAAGCCAAAGTTCTACCAACATTACTCAATGCAATTATCTGCTTAGACCTACTACCTCGTCTTGTAACAGCCGCATAGCAGGAGTAGAACCCACACTCTTTCAATCCCTGAGCTATCATTCTAACCATGAGTCTATTTAGGCTCTCCTATGCAATAACCCGATAACATCTACTTGTCTATGAGGTCAGTGCAGACTACAATATATATTTAAATTCCGAGCGCAAGTGCTTACCTCAGCTATACCATAATACCAGCACAGGTTTTGAAGCGACCCACCATCTTAACTCATAATACTGAACTTATTATGGCTAACCCACTAACATACAAACCTCCGTCATAATTTACTAATATGCCTGATCTAAGTATGTGCCTACCTACCTATTTACAATGTAATGTAAACGGCTGTAAGACCAGTGCCTGTTGCTGAAAAAAATGTATGTTCTGATGAATGAAGTGTTTTACCAAAAAAGAGAAGAAAATGAGTAGCAATATAATGGAATAATCCCTCGCATAATGGTTATACATCACATATATATATATATATATATATATATAGATACATATATATATATGGAAGAAGCGTATAAGGTGACATGTAGGTTCCGGAATGCATGCATTATTTATACCCAGAAGTAGGCGGAATTCGCTACTGGTGATGTTTTGTTAATCACGTTCGTGTACAGTATCGCTTAGGTAGGCCCTGGTGACGTGACGGGGGGAGGGGGTGTGGGGGGCGTGACGGGGGAGGGGGAGAGGGGTGTGGCGGGGGGGGGGGGGGTCATGGCGGGGGGGGGGGCATGGCGGGGGTGTGTGTGCCGGGGGGGGAGGCTGTGTTTTTACTTCAACAGGACACAAACAAACAGAGTTTGCATCATCCTATGGGATATCTGAGCATCCCTGTATATATATATATATATATATATATATATATATATATATATATATATATATATATGCAGCATAATGAATTATGCGAATATAACTAATATAGAAGAGAGTTTATATTGTCCCATATTAATCCAGGCCTCCCATGCGGAAGACCGAGAGTTCGATTCCTGGTCGAGTCAAACCAATGACTTATAAAATTGATACATGTCGCTTCCTAGCCTGGCGCTCGGCTTTAACAGCATAGGGTAAGGGCTGGTTACCTCAGTGTCAGGTTAATGTGACTGAGTGGGATATCGGGTTATGGTGCCGGTGGCCTGATTTCCCAGTCGGGCAGCACTATCAAGTCGCCACGAGTGCGCACTATCACAAGTCGGTACCCATCCTGATATGACCTTAGATGTTGCCAGGATATAAAACTCCAACAACCAACCAACTAATCGTTATAGTCTATCCTACATTAGCTTGAAGCAAAGTTAATTTCAAATGGCTAACTTATTAGAGATATTTGAAATAACATGTCAAATGAATTTTGGCAAGTATGTCAAAGCTCTGACACCATAGGCTTCAGCAATAATAAGTTCTATTAAATTGACTGAGTACTCCCCTTCATGTGGCAACAAATGCTTAATAAGTGCCTCACTATGTCAGTTATATATCTAGAATTAAATCTAGGTCAGTGGTTTGGTTTTGAAAATTTGATGCTTTCATTGGAGTATGCAGCTTTAAACAAAATGCCAAGTAGCGGCATTTGTAATTCGGACTGATTGATGAAGCGCTTACATCCCAGCAACATGTGCGGTTTAAGCAGAATCAGCACTGGCACAAGCTTGTTATAATACATACCCCTGGTTGCTTTATAGTGCTGCCGCACATGGATGTCTTCACATTGGTACGATAACCCATTCAGCCAGATTATCCTGACACAAAATCAAAAAAGATTAACATAGACTACTAACCAGACCAACCAAGTACCTATCTGCTACTGAAATGCAGGCAATCAAATAGCTTATCAGCAGCTACTGTGCGATAAGATAACACCAACACTACAGCTGGCCAGCATTGAAAACAAGCCTGATTGCCCGGGCTTATATGCTATAGACAGTATAAATACAGCATCAATAAAAAACAACAACAAAAACAAACAAACAAGTTGCTTGCTCTATTCTATTAGTAGCACCAAGCACTAGGCAAAATAGAGACAACACCAACATTTTCGTTTGACTCAGCCGGGGATCGATCCTGTCCCTTCCCGAATACCCAATACCCCGTTGTCCAGAGGTAGTTGTGGGGCTACATTTATCAGGATTGCTCTTGCCAGTAGCCAGTGCAGCCATTTTGGAATTTATAGTGTGTGGTTGTGTCAGCAGACAAGTCACATCCCAGTCCTGTTGGTTTGTTCTAGTCTGCTAGTATTCTGACAAGCTTTGAATGCTTAATTGGGGTTTGCCCCCTAGCAACATATCTGAGGTCATATCACGACGGGCACCACCTCATGACAGTACAAATCTAGGCTAGCTTTATAGCATTGCCCCACTCAGATATAATGTCACCGGCATTTTGAGCCACTGACCCACTTGGTAACAGGAATCGAACCCAAGAGTCAATCAACAGACTATTTGCCGCGCTTTCCCCACCACCGGCCATCTGACTTCAGTGTCTGGGATCTCATTCTGCCACACGTGACCTACATACGGATAGTCAGCGTTGACATCTTATGCGCATGCGCACTGTTACAGTCTATGGTTATTTCCCGCGCAAAAGAGTGAGGGAACTGTTCAGCCACAGCGGCGTAAATGAAGACACATGACACCTTGTTCTAATTAAAACATTACTGGTGACCGAATTGATAGAGCGGCGGCCTCGCGTGCAGGAGATCGGGAGTTTGGTTCCCAGTCAAACCGATGACTTATAAAATTGATACTTGTCACTTCCTAGCCTGGCGCTTGGCATTAATACTACAGGGCAAGGACTGGTTAGCTCAGGGTCAGGATAATGCGACTGAGTGGGATATTGAGTGATGGTGGCGGCGGCCTAATTTCCCAGTGGGGCAGCATTATAAAGTCGCCATGAGTGCATACTGTCACAAGTCGGTACCTGTCCTGATATGACCTTAGATGTTGCCAGGATGTTAAACTCCAACAACCGAGCTAATTAGAATGTGAAATCTGATCATGATGAACATCATCCGGGAAGTTCCATCAATTTGAAACTAAATCGATGTCACTAATAATAGAACAAAGGCGAAGAGGAGGAAGGGTGGGTGGATAATTAAAGAACCCCTGCCCCCCCGCCTGCATGATTTAGAAACATTATCGTCTGCTTTCATTAACTGACAGTTCTTCTAAAGTACAAAGCTAAAGTCACATTGGAATAAATGCACACCGAAGATGGCTGTCTGTTTTGATCGGTATGAGGAAGATGCACATGATTGATTAATAATAAAGGCTTACTGGCATCATGCAGACAGGACAGAAAAAGTGGTAGGTGCTAAACAAAAAAAATTGGAAAATTAGCCCTCCTAAGTATAAAGGAAATCAGGAAAGCTATCTCCACATACCGCAGTCCACATGGGTATATGTAATGGCACAAACCAACAAAAAATGGACAGGCCACGGTCATGCAACTGATCCACCCTGAAATACAAAATGGCTAGGCAAACAACACAGCCATCCCACCTGGCTGCAGTCCTAAAGGGTCCGAGTGTGTTCTAGCACACAAGTGCACTATCCAAGGACAGTGTTTAGGTGAAAGGATGCTGTAACAAATCAAAAAATTAAAAAATCTGAATGGAATCGGATCCTCTCCCGCAAGCCTGCATGTCACCCAAGTAGATGTACATAGTAGGCTAAGGTATCATACTCAGACTAGACAAACAAACTGGAAAATTACAACAACAAAATGAACATAGGCTATTACTAACAACCAAATTTGGAGAAGGCTGACCTGAGCAGACACAGGTAAACACTCCTGGTCAAAGGAACGATCAAGAGAGCACCACAGCTGTCCAGCGTTGAAAACAAGCACCCTCACGGGAGCTTATGGGCAGAGTAAATACCTCATCAATAAAAAGATATTATTTAATTTTGCTTTTTTTTCCATATCAGGGGTTAAATATCGTCAGAAGTGATAGCTTCTTTAGGCTGTGTTATCTGTACGGAAACATTTAGAGCCATCCGTCTCTGGTCTAGTATCGATTGACAGGCTCAGATAGTATTAGTATTGCAGTACAAATGCAATGCCAATTTTAATGAGCATGACAAATAAACTAAGCCATTGAATCAAACCATCGAATCACCCAGACATACCACATAAGCCCCCCGTCCTGATATGACCTCAGTTGTTGCCAGGACGCAAAACTCCAACAACCAACCAACCAACCATAAGGTCCAAGTGTATTACAGACTATTATTCAATAATATAAGATGGCAATATATATCAACGCCCCCATAAAATAACGGGGAAATCATACTCCAAGGACACAGTAATAACAGGAAAGTATACCACAGCCTTTGATGAACAGTTTGTGGACCACTGGTTGGACCGGAGAATAGCCCAAGCTGCAAAATGAGTCCACTGAGAAGGATTGATCGCATGACCGACAGCTTCAAAGATGGACACGACCGCCTGAGATACGTCCCGTTGCCGACCTCTCCCCACCTCTACACAGGAGAGATCAAACCATTTTCTTTCTACATTAGTTGGTTAATCAGGGGACATTTTCATAGGTCTTCCTCGTTCTATTGCTCCTTGTCCTATCCTAGTAATGCCAAGGGCCAGACTAAGTAGCGACAAGTATATATTTTTAAGTCATTGGTTTGACTTAGCCTGGGTTTTAACCTTGGGGTTCTAATCCATTGACCTACCAAGATCAGAGCTGGACACTCAACTCATTTGGCTATCTCGTCTCGTCTAATTAACATAGCTAATCATACGCCAATCATCAACTAACACCCAAACTGCACCAATTTTCGCAAAAGGACTTGATGGCCACAATTCTGGGAGGCCAATAGGCTGGGTGGCCAAAAGGCCCAGAACTGTCAATTGAGCTGATAGCTTACTGGCTTACATCACTACTGACTGTAAAACTCCAACCATCTGTAGGTATCTGCATTTTTTTATTTCGGTGATTTGTGTATTTCACGCTTTGTTTCACAGATATGATATAAACAAATTAACAAAAAACCCTAATGCTTCATCGAATTAGTTTTCTTATCGGAACAGTAATTGAATTAATTGGTGGCAAATAGGAAGACGTCATCGGAGTCATTTGCTTGGACACAAATGACTTTGCGCAAATTGAAATGAGATAAAAATAAACGGTATTTATGTCCTGAGTTTTATGGTGGAGGAAGAAAACAACGTTTGTCCGAAAACTGATGCAATTTATTGGGTTTTTTCTTCTTTTAATGAAGAAAATGAATTGTTGCGAAAATCAGACGGGGACATTTCAAGAGAAATATTAATTAGGTGACTTAGAGTTGCATAGTCCAATGATTTTGAGTTTCTGTCATTATTTGTTAGATTAATATATTAGATTGATAATTTGTATGTACTTGACTTTAATTTTAAGTGACTTTTATTTTAAATGGCTAAATTTGTTTTATTTAAAGTGCAAGAATGTAAAATTAGTTTTGGCAAGCATCCCAAAACTCTCATGCCATAGGCATTTGTAGTAACATGTTCTATTAAATTGACCCAGTATTCCCTTCTCTGCAGTATTTAAATTAGATATGTAGAATCAAATCTAGATAAGTGATTTGGTTTTGAAAAGTTGATACTTCATCGGACCTTGCAGCAAGACACATACATGCCTTGCATGTGGATTTTCTTCCCAGGATTTAGATATCATTTTGAAGTCATGATTCGCCTTGTTGTGCATCATATTGAAAATATCACATACATTTTTGTAGGCTTCTTGCATAGATTTGAAAAAAAAAAAGAAGAAGCTTTTTCGGATTGAGCCTTTTCACCTTTGACCTTATTGATTGGCATGGTCAAATGATACACATTGGGAACATTTATTTGCAAAGAAAACTCACCACGGAATTCCATACCTGAGCGTGATTCTTTTTGTAAATTTTTATTCTTTGATTGAGGCTCTATTTATACTGTCCATAGCATATAAGCCCGGGTATTCAGGCTTGTTTTCGATGCTGGCCAGCTGTAGTGTTGGTGTTATCATATCACACAGTAGCTGCTGATAAGGTATTGCCTGCATTTCAGTAGCAGATAGATAATTGGTTGGTATGGTTAGTAGCCTATGTTATTTAAAAAAGAATTTCTAGGCATATATGTGTCATTATTTTGTTCTACTCTTACTACTAGACTAGCCTACTCCTATTTACATATCATAGGCTTGGACGAAGCTGGGTGGTGTGATATCTGGCTACTTTTGGCATGGTTACCTTCCATTGGGAGTCCCGCTGGTAGGCTGTGACATATCACATGCCCCTTTGCAGTGCAGCTTAGTGGGGGTTTCCTAGCCTTATTTTGCACAGATATTTTTTGTATGTTTTTAGGTCAGGAATTTGTTGTGCCTTTACTGTTTGGGCATTCCACACCTGTGAAAACAGAGAGGTGGCCGAATAGTTCTTGTTTGTTAGGGTTTTGCATCATAGCAACAGCTATGGTCATATCCTAATGGATACTTATTTGTGACACCATGCACTCATGACGACTTTCTAGTGCTGCCCCCCCTGGGAAATCAGGCCTTCAGCACCATGGCCCGATATCCAACTCAGTCAGTCACATTATCCTGACACTGTGCTCACCAGTGTTTTCCCGATCCTAGTAGTGCCGAGTGCCATGCTAGGAAGTGACAGGAATCAATTTTGGAAGTCATTGGATTGGCTCAGCTGGGATTCGAACTCCCGACCTTCCGCAAGGGAATCCTGCGCTCTACCCATTCGGCTACCGCGTCCGGTGGTGGCCGAATGAGTTGCGCGTCCACCTCCCGTTTTAGTAGGTCATGGTATTCAAACCCTGAGGTTCGAACCCTGGCCAAGTCAAATCAGTCATTAAATAATTGATAACTAGTTGCTAACTAGTCTGGTGTTTAGTATTACTAGGATAGCGCAAGGAGCGGTGGAATGAGGAAGACAAAATGCCCGCGATTGAGATTAATCAACTAATGTACAAACAAAAAACCCACTAAAAAAACCTAGGAAAAACTGTGACAAAACAATTCTTTGCCTATTACATAAATTCTCAAGCACAAACGGACATGCATCAGTCCTTTATGGAATGAGCAGTGAAATCCAAGAATGGATCATTCTATACTTGGCTGATTCGGCGAAAGAACGACAGGAAGGCAGTAGTGCAGGCAGACAGTTTTAATCAAGAGGACACGGCAGAGAAGTCAGAAACGCAAGACAAGCCCTAAGGCAAAATAACAATAAAATAAAATGAAAATAGAAGGGTGGTGGGCGAAAAGTTTTATTGCGGCACCTGTTCACTGTTAAGTGAGGCGACGAAGGCCTGGAGGGGGGTTCCAATTGGCGAAATGGCAGGAAACACAGTAGCCAATCAGGAGCCGGTGGGCTAGGCCATCAGCGAAGATGGGTGGAAGGTGGACTCTCTTGTTGTTCTTCTCCAAATTAACTGCAATTTGATAAATTGTGATGAATTTGATCAATTGCAATGAATCTGATAAATTGCGATGAATTTGATAAATTGCGATGAATTTGGTAAATTGCGATCAATTGCATAAATTGCGATCAATTTCATGAATTGCGATCAAATTGTGCTGACAGTAAGCAGCTAATTCCTTAATGCAGGCTAATGTGTCTAACACAGCCATTCCATTTTCCAAGAATAGCAGTACATGATTAACTTAGGAAATATTCAAAGTGATAACAATTTGTGTGCCCTGCTTTCTTTTGTTTACAGGAAACTACAAAAATTGTAAGCGCAACATAAAAAAGTCCATATTGTAGTGGTCTGTACTGACCTCTCAAGCAAGGAGTCACATACACAGGTAGGCGTGGGTAGTGTATTGATATCAGGGAGCCTAGTTGGTGTAATGTTTAACACACTGGCCCGGAATGCAAAGAGATGTGGGTTCGAGTACCGCTCTAGGCGTAATATTTCCCATTTTCATCACCCCCACGACAATATTATAAAATATTTAGTATGGACAAAATATGACGCTGAGAGAAATTGTTCACACATGCTCACAGTGTGACCATGTAGTTGCTCCCCTGCATATATGTGATGTATAAGCATTATGCGAGTATAAAGCCACGGAAGGGGGTGTTCTATATATTATTATATTATATTATTCTGATTTTATATTATTAGCCAATGGCCTGTCTGCATTTATTTGCTCCTTACTCATAAGGGTACTGGTGGCTCCACCACCGCCTGACCTTAACTTGCGGCACTAGCGTTGTCACTTGCTTTTATGCTGCATAATAATTATAACCTGGAATATCCATCCTTTCCCTCATCACTCACTCAGCTCAATGGACTGATGGAGTCTGTCCTCGTCATCTACTGCTGCAGCCTTTCCAACCCCAGCTCTGATAATGGCGCCACCAACCCTGCATACTCTAACCACCATTCATTGATATATTATATAAACCACTAGGCAATAAGGTTACACAAAGCAGAGTTGGGCTGTGTTCTTTATTAGTTCTCTGGCTGGGACTAATATGCCCTACCAAAAAGAAAAATGCGAGCGAAGTGACAGTGGTTTGAGTCATTTCCGCACCAAACATTTGGCGCCCCAATCACATGCATATAATGGGGTGGGTGCGCGAATCCTGAATACACGCAAATAATCATACAATGATTATGATATCAATATTGGAATTGCTCCGTTCCTTATATTATTATAATACATTATAATACACATATTATATATATGTATACAAATACAGGGGTGCGGCTACATTGTAAATATATATTAATCAACTAAAGTACCAACAAGTGAGTGAGGATATGTAGCCATTACAGTGTGATGAGGCAGGTGGCGCCACAAGCGGAACTGACGTTGGATAGGTTGGAGCAGTAGATGACAAATCCAGGCTCCAGCACCCAATGACTGAGGGGAGTGCTGGGGAGCAGGAGGAAGCTTCCAGAGGTATACATCATATATGCTGTTTAAGCCGTTATGCGAGTATAATAAGGCCGGAAGGTTCTGTCTTCCCCTCAGGCCCCAGGCTCCCTCAGGAACCCCATTGGGGGGCGCCACCCTGCTACGTACGCACCGCTGCCGGCGTACGGGAGGTGGCGCCCCCAATGGGTCCTGAGGAGCCTGGGCCTGAGGGAAGCAGAATATATATATATATATATATATATATATATATATATATATATGCTATAGTTCTTGATCAACCTATGCTGTCAGACATTGTTACATATATATATATATATACATGTGTATATATATATATGAGTCAGCCTCACGAAAATGTGCCAATCGGTGGTCAATTGAAGATGTTGGCATCGCAATTCTTAAAAGTGTAGTGCATTTCTTTGTTTCCTATTAAATTATCCTAGAAACAAATAAGGTTGTTGTATTTTCTCGACCTTTACATTCAGGATAAATTTAAGGACTTTCCAACACCTCTGTCAATGCTAAACTATAATTATACCAATCGACGCCGACATCCAATGATCGACGCCAACAACTTTAACAGATGTGGACATCGCAATTCTTAAAGTTTAGTGCATTTCTTTGTTTTATATTAAATTATCCTAGAACCAAATAAGGTTGTCGTATTTTCTCGACTTTTACATTCAGGATAAATTTAAGGACTTTCCAACACCTCTGTCAATGCTAAATTATAATTATACCGATCGACGCCGACATCCATGCTTGATGCCAACAACTTTCTCCACTTGGCCTCTTTTCGTGATCCTGACTCATATATATTTGCTATAGTTCACGATCAAGCTATATTGTCAAACATTCCTCCAGTATGTGTGGCACGAGGGGGGGAGGCACCCGTATTAAACTCCTCGATAACGGGGATGCGGCGGGGAGGGGGGGGGGGAGGATGTAGCAAAGTATATATGTTCCCTAGCATTTATACTTGTATAAACTATAGTGCGTTATACATCACACACACAGACATATATATATATATATATATATATATATATATATATATATTTGCTACTGGTTCCCGATCAAGCTATATTGTCAGACATTGTCGTACACACACATATAATATATACATATATATATATATATATAAATATATATGGTATCACTCTCGATCAAGCTATATTGTCAGACATTGTCGTACACTCACATATATATTTGCTATAACTCTCAATCAAGTTATATTTTCAGACATTGTCGACTGCCTATGAGAGTAAGCATCCCTAGGTAATCACTGTATCACACGAAGCCTCGTGTTGTGTTATTCATTCGTTGCAAATCGGCCGTGGCACACGTGTAGCCAGGCGTCCCCGAGTGCCACCACACGCGTATACTTGACATTGCAGCACAATCCCCTCAAAGCAGCCTGCCACACCCACCCTCCTGCCAAACTCCCCCTGCCACCCACCGCAACTCTATCTCCCTCTCCTCGTATTCACCTGCACACTGCAGACTACACACACGCACACACACGCGCACACAGGCACACACACGCACACACACGCGCACACACGCACATACAGCACGCAGCTGGCTGATGTGCAATGTGATGCACGTACGTTTCCATGGCAACGCGCTTGAATTCATACCTTCCCACCCACCCACTTACCTCATCCCTACCAACCGCCGATCCACCATCCTCCCACCCACCCACCCTCCCACTCAACCATCCTCCCACCCTCCCACTCACCAATCCTCCCACCCTCCCATCCACCCAACCTTCCATCCACCCATCCTCCCATCCTCCCATCCTCCCATCCTCCCATCCTCCCACCCTCCCATCCTCCCACCTTCCCATCCACCCAACCTCCCATCCTCCCATCCTCCCATCCTCCCACCCTCCCACCCTCCCATCCTCCCACCCTCCCATCCTCCCATCCTCCCACCCTCCCACTCGCATCCGCCCATCCTCCCACCCAACCATCCTCCCAACCTCCCACCCTCCAATCCACCCACCCTCCCACCCACCCACCTTCCCACCCACCCACCCTCCCATCCACCCACCCTCCCATCCACCCTCCTATTCACCCACCCTCCCACCCTCCCACCCTCCTCACCCGCCCGCACGCCTGCCGGCCCTCCCCACTCAACACAAGGTGTACCTCGCATAGGAAGCAAGGAGCAGGACTGCACATCTGATTTATATAAATACAAATAAAAATGCTAATAGAGGCTTACTACATAGAGCACATCATGACAGATAAGGAGAGTCGCAGCCGAAATGCAGCCTGGGTAATTGAGGTGAGGGTTGCAAGCCCGAGGCGTAAGTCTAACAGGAATTCCCGGCCTCTAATTGTGAATTAAAATTGTGTCCTGTGTGAATTATTTCCATAGCAACCCAGGAGAGGCTGCCTCGTTTTCATTTTATGTAAATATGATGAACGAAGCCGAAGATGTTTAAACAAAAGAAAAGGTTTTTTTTTTGGATGCAAATCAGAAACATTGCGCATCCAGAGGGACCTGAACTCACTCCTCTGCCATTCCTGTTCTGGCAAACTAACCGTTAGGCTATCTATGCTCCTTGGCGCAATCAAAACTACTCACACCTACATCTCTGTAGTTGGCATTTCATCTGGAGAGGTCAGGGCACCTCACTACACTAAGTATTGTCCTTCCCGCTTGGAATTATAAATCTCACATTTACAAACCGTGCGCGGTGGCCGTATCCGTAGATCCCGGGGCTAGCATGTGGCAGATCGATCGGGATTCGATTCCAGGTCGAGTCAAACCAATGACTTATATCAAATTGATACTTGTCACTTCCTAGCCTGGTGCTCGGCATTAATAGGATAGGGCAAGGACTGGTTAGCTCAGTGTCAGGATAATGTGACTGAGTGGGATATTGGGGGCAGCAGCCTGATTTCCGCGTGATTTCATCATGAGCGTGCACTGTCACACGTCGGTAGCTGTCCTGATATGATCTTATGTTGCCAGGATATGTAAAACTCAAACTACCAACCAACCACATTCACAATTACAAAATATTCAGGAAGCACACTTCCATAACATGCACATGGACGCGATGGCCGAATGAGTTGAGCGTCCATTTCCCGTTCTGGTAGGTCGTAGGATTCGAACTCGCCGGTTCGAATCCTGGTCGAGTAAAACCAATGACTTAAAAATGTATACTTGTCGCTGCCTAGCCTGACGCTCGGCATTACTAGGATAGGGAAAGGATTGAAATGTCCACTGCTTAATCAACTAATGTATTAACAACAACAACATTGGTTAGAACTCTATACACCGCATATCTTGTATAATATCCTGGTCACGGTACCAATATTTTTGCAAATAAATGAAACATTGCACCCAGTGGGATTCGAACCCACAGTTCTATCATTCCGGGGTTAGCGTCCTAACCATTGGCCCTATCGAAAGCAACCCACCCACACCTAACTGTACGTGTGGAATGTCATGTAACATTTCACATTTTTTTAACCATAATTGAATGCATTATATTGTTTATAATACATTTCTATATTCCATTGTATGTTCTTGAAATGTAAACCTTTTATATTTAACCAGTGAATGACCTGGCAATAGCTAATATTTACTGTTTGTGCTGGGGGCGGGGGGGGGGGCGTCGTTAACGAATCGAACAAGTACAAAAAAACAATAGAACTCCATTTAAATAAGAATTGCTGAGAAATAACACACACCAAAACACACGAGAAAGTGGTGGATACAGGACACTCCCGGCCTAATGATGATGACATTCCGCTGCCAATTAGAAGTGACATTTACCGCAAGTATTGATGGAACACAGTTGGTTGGTTGGTTGTTGGAATTTTACGTCCGAGCAACATCTAAGGTCATATCACGATGGGTACCGACTTGTGACAGTGCACACTCAGGTGACTTTATAGTGCTGTCACACTGGGAAATCAGGCCACCAACACCATGACCTGATATCCCACTCAGTCACATTATCCTGACACTGAACTAACCAGTTCTTGCCCTATCCTATCAATGCAGAGTGCCAAGCTAGGAAGCGACAAGAACAAATTTTATAAGCCATTGGTTTGACTCGACCAGGAATCGAACTTCCGATCTCCCACAGAAGAGGCCTGAGCTCTACCGATTCGATCACCGCGTCCGGTGTTGGAACGCAGAGAGCTGCATCTCATCATGAAGCTAGGCAATATTAGTGAAGAATATCTGGTTTGGCCGCCCCAGATATTCATCTTCATACTCACTATCAGGAGGATCCTGGCAACTATCTGCCAGTCTCCACCCACTAAATACCAAAACAACTCATAAGCAAGAAAGGGAAGACATGTCACGCAAGATTGACAGTGATAAGGTTGAGCTTTATTGCTACAACTTTTGTTCACCTACTAGTGACCTGCCACCCTGACTCACTTACAACCTGCCACACAGACCCACATAGCTTCTGCTTGTTCAGTCTAATCAGTGCCTACAGCCCATTGAACCTAAGTCCTATGGGTGTTACACACAGCTCAGTGGTGAACTGCTTCCTTTGGTATCTCTATAGTGAGTGTGTCTGCATAGCAAGTGCAAGGAGTACAAGGGTGACTGGGATCACACAGCCAGCCAATCAAACACCTCTGCAGCCTGGGAGGGGCGGCACCCAAGAGGGGCACCTGTCACTCAACCCCAGTGCAGGTGGTGTCCATGATATATGCTGAATGCCCGGGTGTGCTTACCCAGCAGTCCTGTGGTAACAAGTTGTTGTCATACAGTTAAAGTAAACATTAATATATGTCTCGCCCCATTTGCACTCTTCCTGGTGCATGGAGGAACATTTCTGTAATTAATAACCGTCTCTTAATATCCAGATATCATACTGCAATCCCGGTCACTGCCTGACGTAATAACATTTCCATATAGTTGTTTATATGTCACACAGTGAGTGGGCACACATTGCGTCGCTATTACATAACATTAGTAACCAACTCCGTCGCCCGAGATATTGATATGATTCCAAGCTCATCTATCATGACCGAAAGACTGTATATTTTTACAGCAGTGTTGCCAACTCTCACGAAATTCCGTGAGAGTCACGGAAATTGAATGTTCTGATCAGTCACCTCACGAGTCATGGATCCACCCCAAAATTTCTTTTGTACAAAATCCCACAAATTTCTGTACTTTTGTACAAATTTATATACTTTTGCTTCAAGTTGCATAGTCCGATGGTTTTGAATTTGAGTATTTTTTCTGAGATATATATATTAGATCTATCACTAGTATCTACTTTACATTAGTTCAAAGTTACTTTTATTTTAAATGGTAAACCTGTTAGATATTTTGAGTGCAAACATGGAAAAATAGTTTTGGCATGCTTGCCAAAACTGTGAAACCATAGACTTCTGCAGTAACAGGTTCAGTTAAATTGACTCAGTATTGCCTTCTACGTAGATACTTAATATAGATACTTGCATCAGTATCTAGGTTAGATATATAAAATCAAATCTAGATAATTGGTTTGGTTTTGAAAATTGATTATTTCATCGGACTATGCAGCTTTAAATGCAAGTAAATATTATATTATATGTATGCTAAAATATCATCCTATAACCCCTGGAAATTCCTTCAAATAGTCCATTTTGTAGCCATTAAAAAATGTTCTGGCGGCCATGCCAACGCACTCCCCCAGCAGGTCCGCAGCTGCGGCCACTTGGATTCCATGCACATAACTTAACACTTCAAGGCTTCTCAGTACGTCCAGGTTGGGATCACTGCAATCACTTTCATCAGAACTGACAACCCATGAAGTTGATGTGATATAAGTGATTAATCAATCTACAGAGCTGGTGAATGCAACCTTTTCTTGTTGTTCAATGTCTTTTGATGAGGTTCACCAGAAGTTCAATAAGGCGGAATTCATCACCGTGAATAAGCTTTTGTTGGGGTTAGCATTTTGTTGTGGTTGACATTTCAGTGCATTAGCATTAGTTGGCCTCTGTGAGACTACATTGTTTACATTCTCTTTCCCCTGATCAAAGTAGCAATGGGACTGTTAGGCCAGTGTGTAGACCATTTTCATTACACATCGCCCTGTGTTTTTTTTTAATTTATGGATAATGCATTCTCGGCAGTACATTTTGTTGTTGTTGTAAATATAATTTATTCATTGAATAAAGTGTTTTGTCAGGGCTGTAGCACTGGTCTTCCAGCCATAAGACAATCCCATTATTTGCAACATATGCATATATATAGTCTGATATTCTCATCAGCAGCTAGCTCACGCCAGCCGAATTAACAATATTAATCAATCCAAAACTTACATATGGTATGGTTTGACAAATCACATATGAGATATATGAGTAATTATCCCACTCAGTCACATTATCCTGACACTAAGCCAACCAGTCCTTGCCCTATCCTAATAATGCCAAGCGCCTGGCTAGGAAGCGACAAGGATACATTTTTAAGTCATCTCTTTGACTCGGCCAGCATTTCTAACCCAACCCATGTGTTCGAATCCCGCTATCTTCCAAAACAGGAGACGGACGCTCAACTAATTCAGGCATCTCATCTGGCCCCTTACCATAAGCCTATTTGACATTAGAACCATTCATACTTATTTTATTACTTTACACATATTACTACAGCTATTAATTATACCAAACATCTCGTACTTAACCAAAATGTCACATCTCTTAAGCGTAATCCACATTTTAACTTACTGTAGGTCTCGTAAGCCTATTTTACATCAGAATCATTCATACGTATTGAATTACTCTACGCATATTATTACAGCTATTACTTATACACACCACCTCATACTTAACCAAAAGTCACATGTCTTAAGCCTATTCCACATTTCAACTTACTGTAGGTCTCGTAAGCCTATCTTACATCAGAACCATCCATATGTATTTAATTACTCTACGCATATTATTACAGCTATTACTTATACACAACATCTCATACTTAACCAAAAGTCACATCTCTTAAGCCTATTCCACATTTTAACTTACTATCGATCTCATAAGCCTATCCTACATTAGAACCATTCATACGTATTTAATTATTTTATGCATATTATTACATCTATTATGTAAACCCAACACATAGTTATCGACAAACTGACATTCCCCATTGAATTCTTTCAGACGATCGCCTGGGCTTCTGTGACAGGTCTCTTCTTCTTCACGAAGGCCATGGTGGCCATCTTGCTGCGGCAACACCAGAGGAGCCTGCTGGTCTGGTACGCCGCCGTGTCCCAGCTGGGTGTCACCTTGGGCACTCTCTTCATGCTGGATGACATCAGCATCTGCAGGATCTACCGCGACTATGAGCAGCTGTACTGCCAGTCAAAGAGCTCCTCATGAAGGTGCCTACATGTACTCAGCTCTACTGTCAGTCGAAGAGCTCCTTGTGAATGGTGCGCCTACATGTACACAGCTCTACTGTCAGTCGAAGAGCTCCTTGTGAAGAGGCACGCCTATATGTACACAGCTCTACTGTCCGTCGAAGAGCTCCTTCTGAAGGGGTGGGCCTACATGTATGCAGCTCTACTGTCAGTCAAAGGGCTCCTTGTGAAGGGGTGCACCTAACACAGCTCTACATCGAATTGGAGAGCTCCATGTGAAGGGGTGTGCCTACGTGTACACAGCTCTACTGCCAGTTGGAGAGCTCCTTGTGAAGGTGCACGCCTATATGTACCCAGCTCTACTGCCAGTCTAAGAGCTCCTTGTGAAAGGGTGCGCCTACATGTACACGTGACTTGCCGCACACTGAAGTGTGGGTGCGGTGCGATAGCTGACCTAGGGAATATTACTCCAGGGTGCGATCACCTGTATGCATCATATTGTGGTGTGAAGAGATGTACATTATCATAGCAGAGTGTGAAGGCATGCATAGCATCACAAGAGGGTGTGAAAACCTACACAACATCACCTCGGGTGTGCAACATTATCATATCGAGGTGTGAATCCTTGTACAGCATCACAGTAGGGTGTAAAGATGTGTACATCATCACATCAGGGTGTGAAAACCTATACAACAGTACTAACGGATGTGAACACCTATATGACATCACACTGGAGTGTACTAATCTATTCAGCACCACATCAGGGTGTGAAAATCTATACAGCATCACATTGAGGTATGGAACCTAAACAGCATCATATTGGGATGTGAAACATGTTAAGCATCACACTAGGGTGTCAACACCCATGCATCACATCAGGATGTGAAAACCGTTTTGGCATCACAGTAGGATAGAATAATATAGACAGCATCACAGGAGCATGTTAACATTTGTACAGCATCAAATTGTGTATGAAAACATGCACAATATCAGATTATGGTGTGAAAACCTATACAACATTATATCAGGATGTGAGAACCTATACGGCATCATATTAGGATGTAATAATTTATACAGAAAACAGCTAGGTATGAAAATCTATACAGCAGCACATTGAGGTGTGACAACCTACACCATCACATTATAGCATGAAGCCATACAGTATTATATTGAGGTGTGGACATCTGTACAGCATCACATTGAGGTTGTGAAAACCTACATAGTATCACATCAGGGTGTGAAACGCTAAACAGAATCATATTGTGTTGTGAAACCTATATAACATCACATAGGGTTGTGCAAACCTATACGGCATCATAGTGGGGTGTGAAAACCTATTCAACATCATAGTATGGTGTGAAAACCTAAAAGTACTAACCTTTGAAAATGCAAAAATTAAGTACCGAAAATTCCTACAATTATACAAAAAGTAGTATGAGTCATTACAAATTATGGATGTCAATATATTTTCAAAATGTCTGTCTTGTTTCTAAAATCGATCTTTATTTTGTAAGAGAATTTTCACCACATAACTTGCACTATAAAGGTATAAGGTATTTTTATTGTTAGGCCAAGTTAATTGTTTGTATGCAGTAACTCTAGGTAGGCTCATGAATTTTTGTTTTACAACCTGTCCTTATTTCAAGGTTGAACACTGTGTTCTTCTTTAAAAGATGACATTTGGTATATTTTTGAAATAATTTCTCTGGGTTACTGCAGACAGACAATAATTTGGGGACAACCTTGACTGCCCTCCGAAGATGACATCGGAATTCCCACCTCCTAATGGGCAATAGGACTAGTGAAGTATTCTCAGAACCTAGAGTTATTGCATGCTGAAAAAGCTGCTGAGATGTGAAATTAGATTTATTGGCATCAAACCATGTCTTAGAACAACCCATGGTTGTTGAGGAAGCCCTCGATCATCCTCCAGCTATCAGCACTGAGAAAGTCTGAGACACACCCACTTGGCTGTCATAGAGCATGTGTAGATGTTTGTTACCAGTATGCAGACCGCTTCTCCATTTTCACTGACGGTTCCAAAGACCAAGGCCGGGTAGCTACTGCAGCAGTCTCCCACAAGTATAAGGTATACACTCACACTCATAAGCAAAGCTCAATTTCCACAGCAGAAGCTCATGCACTTTCTCACATTAGAGTGCATCGAGAACTCCGACCAAACACATTTTGTTGTCTACAGCGACTCTTTTTCATGTCTCCTGGCAGTTGGAAATCTCAAAGTCGACCACCCAATTGTGAGAAAAGTGACACACTCTGTAAGTAGATAGCTATATTAGATATACGTTATGAGATGTACACCTTTCTCAACATGGCCTTTAAAGAACATATACATGGTGTCCCACAAAATGCATACAAACTTTGAATAAGTATTAAGGCGGTGTTTCTTAGAATACATTACAAACAAATTCAAAATGTAATATAATCTACACATATTATTATTTTGTCAATGCCTGTTTTCAAATTCAAACTGATGTCTAATTTTCTTCAAGCACTGCTCATAATGTGAAGCAATAGAATCGCGAACATCAAGAAACATTAGCAGCACTTCAAAATGCGATGGACAGATAATTTAGAATTTCCAATGTCACGACTTGCTTGCCGCACTCATTTTGTTGGACTTTGGTGATACATTTCCGGTACTCTTTCTTGTTTTGTTGACATTCTGTATAATTCTATCAGCTTCAATCTTATCTCTAATTAGAGTGATGGTAAGTCGTGTAGGGGGATCTGTTTGAAGTTCCCTCATAAACTGTCTTTGTACTTCAATTGCATGTGCAAACTTCCAGTAGCATTGTATGATGAATTCCCTTTGTTAAAAGTTTAGTCTGGCTCCCATTATTAATTCCAATGGGTTAAATCTGAAAAGCAAGAAACATCAATTGAGCTATCAGCTGTTAAAGTGTTATACATTGTTATACATTGTTATACATTGTTTGGGGGACACGCTGTATAAGTCTGTACAAACCTCTACTGGGTACAGTCGACTTTCCATTGCCAATGTACAGAACATCATATTGCCCTATATTGGTCTGTATCGCTATTCAGCTGTATACAAAAGACAGGGAAGAAGTCCAATGTAGCAAATACATTGTATTCTATCTGAAATATTCACCTGGACCTAAAAGTTACCGATATAATCCACATAGATTTTCATAGAAATATAATATCATAATATCTCGATTTCAGCTGTGTAATCCGATGAATGCCTAATAATTTCAAAACCCAAAACGCTTAGCTGGGTTCGATCCTACATATCCAATTTGCATACTGGTGCATCATTAAACATATATTGATGCATAGAATTAAAACTGAGTCAATTGAATAGGATCTATCACTGCTTAAGCCTATGATCTCTACAATTTTTACATATAGGTATGTAGTGGTCTGCACTGCCCTCTCAGGCAAGGAACCGCATAGACAGGTAGGCGTGGGTAGTATGATGATATCAGGGAGCCTAGGTGGTGTAATGGTTAGCACACTGGCCCGGTATGCAAAGAGATGTGGGTTCGAGTCCTGCTCTAGGTGCAATATTTTCCATTTTCATCACCCCCATGACACTGGTTGCCGTGACCATGATCCTGTACAAGCTACATGCTGTATAGTTGTTGAACCTACCCTGTCTATATATATGTAAGTGCATTGCCTGTATGTATGTAATTGTAAGCATTAAAAGACTTACAATTCCAGGGGGACGAGTGTAATGGTCTGCACTGCCCTCTCAGGCAAGGAGCGGCATAGACAGGTAGTATGATGATATCAGGGAGCCTAGGTAGTGCACACTGGCCCGGAATGCAAAGAGATGTGGGTTCGTTTCCCGCTCCGATTTTCATCACCCCCACGACAGGTATATGCCAAAACTATTTTGGTGCACTTTCACTTCAAACATCTCCTAAGTTAACCCCTTGAAATCATGGTTATTTCAAGCTATGTTAGATCGATTAGCATGACCAATATAATATATTTATCCAATATAAATGGAAGACATTTTTTACAAAAGCATCAGACTGAAAAATATAAAGAATATTTAATAAAAAAGAGTCCAACATCTTAGTGGTGTAAGATAGTGAGGAAAATCAATCACATAGCTACGTCAATGTAGTCAGTGCTGTGGAGAAAATATAATACATAGACAGTGTTCTTACATAACAACTTGTGAAAGATTTATGGGAGCAGTATGGTAAGTTATAGCCTCGCGTGCAATATTCTTCTTAGTGTGCAATTAAGGATCCCTGTAAAATGGAGTTGATAGAATAGACACACATCAAGGGAAAAAAACATCTGCTTCCAGTCTTAGCTATTCTTCCTATCCCCTAACCGGATGTGGTGGCTGAATCGCCAGAGTGCAGACTTCCCGTGCGGAAGGTCAGGAGTTCGAATCCCAATCGAGTCGAACCAGTGACATATATAATTGATGCTTGGCGCTATCTAGCCTGGTGCTCGGCATTAATAGGATAGGGCAAGGACTGGTTAGCATGGCATAATGTGAGCATGTGGGATATCGGGTCATATTACCAATCGTCTGGTCTCCCAGTGGGGCAGTACAATAAAGTCGCCATGAGTGCGCACTGTTCCAAGTCAATACCCTTCCTGACATGATGTTAGATGTTGGTAGGATGTAAAACAACAACACATACACTCTCCTCTGCGCTGAATAGGAGAATAGGTAGTTTAGTAACCGTGTTACTGTCCTGTCCTGATATGACTCTATATGTTGCTAGGACATAAAACAACACCAAACAAACTATTACTGTCAGGTAGACATTGTAGTTCTATATTTCCCTGTTTTCTTTGATAGCTTTTGCCACATTTTCTTTTGCATAAATATATCAGGTTGATTGTAACTTTAATTTAGTTTGAAATAAGTGCTTGAATTAGAGTTTTAATTTGAGAGATATTTAAATTAATAACATTCAAAACTCATTGCTGGCACGATCATCTGTGCACATGCTATTCATCGTTTGTTTGTGAAGAGTTCAACTGAGGACAGTGTCTGGCACAGGAGAGAAGTCACGCGTATAATGTATACATGATTGGTTGGTTGTTGGAGTTTTACGTCCTTGCAACATCTAAGGTCATATCAGGATGGATACTGACTTGTGATAGTGCACACTCATGGCAACTGTAGAGTGCTCGCCTACTGGGAAATTATTCCGCTGGCACCATGACCTGATATCCCACTCAGTCATGTTATCCTGACACTGAGCTAACCAGTCCTTGCCCTATCCTATTAATGCTGAGTGCCATGCTAGGGAATGACAAGTATCAATTTTATAAGTCATCGGTTTAACTCGACTGGGAACCGAACTCCCGATCTCCCGCACGCTAGGGCCGCACTCTACCGATTCGGCCATCGCGTCCGGTGTCAAGTATAGATGAACAAGAGATAACAAAAAGACCCAGCTGAAACAATAAGGAGAAGATTTCAGTAAATGAGGCAAATTGTACAATTATTTTGCAATAGGCGCATTTGGTATTAGTTGCTTACCTGATATCATACTTAAAGCTGTACAGTCTGATGAAGCATCAAATTTTCAAAACCAAAGCAATTATCAAAATTTAATTCTACACATCTAACTTCGATGCCAATATATTTATTAGGCACTTGTCGCCACATAGACAGGGATACTGAGCCAATTTAATAGAAGCTGTTGCTGCAGAAGCCAATGGTGGCAGAGCTTTGGCGTGCTTGCCAAAACTAATTTGGCATTTACACTTCAAATATCTCAAAAGGTCACCATTTAAAATTAAGGTTGCTCCAAATGAAAGTCACCTAATCAAATGGACGTATGGGTGGGTGGGTAAAGAAGAGGTGTGGCATGCTAGGCGGTCTGGAATAGACTGATGGAAGAGAGTGGCTTTGCATGTGAGGAACCAATGATATAGACTGGTTCGACTCGATTGGGATTCGAACTCCTGACCTTCCGCACGGGAAGTCTGCACTCTGGCGATTCAGCCACCACATCCGGTTAGGGGATAGGAAGAATAGCTAAGACTGGAAGCAGATGTTTTTTTCCCTTGATGTGTGTCTATTCTATCAACTCCATTTTACAGGGATCCTTAATTGCACACTAAGAAGAATGGGTATTCTCGTGGGAACATGTATAAAATAAGATCCCCATAATATTTATAATTACAACACAAACAAGAGATCATATCACATGGACTTTATTCAAGAAGAGGTCAAATGTATAAAGATAATGTCGAATAAGGTCATCAGGTCAAAGCTCATCGAATCAGGCTCTCAACCCTATCGCTTTAACTGCGTCTTATTGTGGGGATGGGTGGGCGGCCGAGTAAGGTGGTGGTTGTTGTCGGTCTGGCGTCTGGAGGCGTAGTGATGAAAGCAGGACTTGGTGGCTGTCATCGACTGGAGGTGATGTCACAGATCTCGCAGGCGAGGGTGGTTCACGGGAATTCCGGCAGGGGGCGTGTTGGTAGGCGAGATCGAACCCAGATGGTGCCACTGCAGAGCCCCCTCGTTCGAGCGCAAATTACCCATGTTGGCGAGCCAACATGAACAATGCTTGATTGCAACCTGTTATTGCTTACATTGTTCATACCATCTCATCATCTCATCCATAAATGGTTCATATGCACCATGAATTGGTAAGGCCAGAAGACCTTATATTATTCAACTAGAGTAACAATTCTGAAAGACACAAAAGTGTAATGAGTGTGCCAGTATGTGAGTTCCATATGTCAATATTTCTATTAAAACATTCTATGCTTTCATCGGGTTATGCAGCTTCAAAGTGTGTTGAGCAAACATTCTTAAATCATAATACAAATATTGTACCGTTTCCTATTATATACATATACCCTTTGTGAATTAATACATACATTTATTACATTATATATATGATATTTTCTAAAAGAAATGAATATACTTATATATACAAGAGGCACTTCTAATAATAATATAGTTGTGTGATACTGAAGCACAATAGTTGCTATTGTTTCTTTGATGATCTGGTAATTGCAATACATAGATGGAGTGAGTGAGTAGAAGAGTGACTGGGGTGAGCACTAGACTGGTACCCAAGAGGAGGTACCGGATAACCCGGATGTGTGCCCCCACAACCTTTCACATTAACTGTACAACGTTAGTTTCTGATTTATTGATGTTTATGTCATGTGTAATGCATTGAATAAAGGAAAAGAAATTGATAAATTGAGCGTTTTACTAATTGTTATTAAATCTGCATAGTCCGATGAAGTATCAACTTGTCAAAACCAAAACATTCAGGTAGATTTGATTCTACGTATCAAACTTAAATATTGATGCACTTATAAGCATTTGATGCCACATAGAAGGGAATGATATCGAGTGTATTTAATATAACCTAGAATCTTGGCATGCTTTCCAAAATTAATTTGGCACGGTTGCACTTTAAATATCTCAAAAGTTAGCCATTCAAAATAAACATTACATGAAACTAAAGTAAGGTAGATAATAATAATCAATGTAATATATTTATCTAAGAAAAATGATAATAACTCAAAATCATTGGACTATGCAATTTCAATTAACAGACATGGAACATAACATAATGGGAAACATTGTGCATAGAACAGGATTCGAATCCATTCCTCTTGCTGGAGTTGACATGTTAACCATTACACCAGCTGGGCTCTCTGAAGCAATTACCCTATCCAGGTTTACCTGTGTATGTGTTTCTTTTGTCTCAGAGGTCAGTACACTACTACAATATTAATTGATATTAATTGATATTAATTGGAGGACATCCAATGAGAACAGGCGAGGCTAAGGTGGAGCATGATTGACTGTTGGGCTGGAGGTCAGCCAATGAGAGAGGAGAGTGCAGTTGATGAGGATCATGATTGGCTGAGGGGCTGTAGGCCAGCCAATGAGAATGGGCGAGACTGAGCTGGAGCGTGATTGGCTCAGGGACTGGAGGTCAGCCAATAAGAGAGAGGGCTAGGCTGAGGGCAGCGTGATTTGCTAAGGAGCTGGAGGTCAGCCATTGAGAGAGGATAGTGACTGAAGACTGTGATTGGCTGAAGCTCTGGTCGGGTGTGTGTATCTTGCCGTCCCATGTGCACCCAGCAATGAACCGGAATGAATCCTTTCACCCCCTCCCCCCCACACACACTCAAACTCATTCACCACAATTCACCCCAGCGTTGCTAACATATCACAGCTTTGCTCATGTCCATCCAGACAAAGTAGAATCAGGATGATGACGTCATCAACATTGGTATCGTAACAAGCGATTTATCGGGCATCGCGGACGGGTGATGTCGACGAGTGTTCGCCGGGCATTAGTTCACTCTCAGTGGGAGGCGGCGGTCACGTGATGGAGCTGCTGCTGCTGGTGATCCCTGCTGAAGGTGCCACTGCCGACATCAAATAGCCTCGTTTTTGGTCTCCTCACACCCCCCCACCCACACCCCCAGCAATGCACCCCCTCCCCACTCAGCCAGCACCCCTTTGTACATCCACTCACCCCCCACCTGCACCCCCACCCGCACCCACACCTACACTCCTCCCGAACACTTGATTGTTTGGTTGTTTGAGTTTTAAGTCCTGGTAACATCTAAGGTCATATCAGGACAGGTAGCAACTTGCGACTGTGTGCACTCATGGTGACTTTATAGTGCTGCCCCATGCTGCCGGCACCATGACCCGATATCCCACTCAGTGACATTGTCGTGACACTGAACTAACCAGTCCATACCCTATCCTATTAATGCCGAGTACCAAGCTAGGAAGCAACAACTTTCAATTTTGTAAGTCATTGCTTTGACTTCAGCGGGAAGGGAACTCCCGATCTTCCACACGGGAGACTGGCACTCTACCAAATCAACCACCGCGCCTGGTATCCTCCTGAACAGAGAACTGGAGTAGGCATTCCTAAGCAGCCTTCTCCTAGCAACAGTGGTAGCCATGGCGACAGTGGTAGTTGTGCTGCATTGCGAGTCAACCAATAGTTGATATATGCAAATATATATATGTTTATATAATGCTTATATATATATGTTCATATAATGCTTATATATAGATATAAATATCACGGCCACAAATGAGAAAGGAGACGATGCACTTGGTTTGGGATGAGTTTTTTTCTTTGGCAGGAAAACAGAGGTCCTGTTAATAAAGATTTGAAAGTGACCAAAGGGTCCGTTGGGTGCGGGTCACCGCCGAGGCAGGGACCAGAGAGTGACTGAGCCAGCGGCGACTCAGGTGTCAGTTTGGTATGTGATGGGGAGTGTCTGATAGGAGACGCTGAAACATGTAAGTAGTAATAGCCGTTATTTATATCCACATAATAAATTATATAGTACACACATATATGTACTATATAATTCATTATGTGGATATAAATAACAGCAGCCCCTAAATGTTTCCCCCCATTACCATCTTCTTCCATGTTATTTGCTGCAGAGCGGATCACTCTCTACTCCACCCAGCCTCCTATACTGTGAGCCAACTGTCACTCTGCTCACTTTAAAACTTAAGAAGAGGATTTAGCAAATGACAGGAATTAATGTCAGTCAATATATTATTAAAAGACTGTCAGTGCATTATACAGAGGGTAAAACAGATTACGAAAACGGTTTATGTAGACAATCATCAGTATTTATACTTTGCTATTTTGTGCAGCATATACGATGTATTTCCCAGTGTAAAAGAGGAAGAAGTTTTCGCCTTCCTGAGGGAAGAAGGACTGCACCACCTCATGTAACTCATTAAACAGATTTTCTTTAGCAATTAAGAATGAATGATACCATTTAACTTTAATTCGCATTTTGCTTTCCTTGTCGGTAATTTCTCTGATTGAGAGCTTTCAACTTCCTAAGTGGATTCTTTTTACAAAATGAATTATTATGCTTTCACATTATGTGTTTTTACATACAAATTAAACACTTCTGGCCAGGAATATTGCCTTTGCTACCAACACATGTTCACCTCCCACATGGTGAGCATGCGCAGAACTAGCGGTAAAAATTAACATCCTGTTCACTGAGAGGACGAGGATTCATGACACAGGCGGTGGTAGGTAGTGTGTAGAGCTAATTGTGTGACGTGAGACAACATGACAGCAACAAATGCGAGAGTTCACACTTTGTCCCACCTCTCATCTCCAACTGGTTAAATGAGAGACCATGGAGCTCTTTCACTGTGATTGCTGGACACAAAGCGGACACCCGCACCAACATAGCTACACTATATGACCTACCTTACTAGCCAATTATGTTACACAGCTCACCCTGCCACAACCTGCTCATATCCTAGCCCACCACCCAGCACTTGGCATACCTCACCAGCCAACCATTTTTCACAGCTCACCCTGCCACAACCCTTTCACCACCTTAACCCACCACCCACTGGTATACCTCACCAGCCAATCATTTTACAAAGCTCACCCTGCCACAACCTGCTCATACCCTAACCCACCACACAGTGGCAGACACCACCAGCCAATCATGTTATCAAGCTCATTCTGCCACAAGCTGTTCACCACCCTAACCAACCACCCAGTGGTATATCTCACCAGCCAATCATATTACACAGCTCACCCTGCCACAACCTGCTCATATCCTTACCAACCACCCAGTGGCATACCTCACCAGTCAATCATTTTACACAGCTCACCCTGCCACAACCTGCTCATATCCTACCTCACCCTATGCATGGTGACCTCACCAGCCAATCCTGTTACACAGCTCACCTTGCCACAACCAGCTCATACCCTAATCCACCACCCTATGGTGCACGTCATCAGTCAGCCATGCTCCCTCCACCAATTATCACTGCCCCTTTCAACTCACCCACACCCCAACCCAGCCACTTTCACACTGAGGTCAGCTGCTGATCGTTGAACCCAATCCACTTCCAGTTGTCTGTCTTAAACCTGCAAACATGCTGTAAAAATATACGGATTTTCGGTTTGCATTCATATATTGGAAAAGAACATTGTTATTCTTGGGCGACGGAGTGGGGACCAGGATTATGTAACAGAGAAGCAATTGGTGCCCCACTCACTTTGTGACATAAGCGCCTATGTGGAAAGGTGATAACACATAGCGACCGAGGTTGTGATATGATGTTCATACTTAAGAGACTGTTAATAATTATTGAAAGGTTCCCTTCACGCACCAGAAAGAGTGCATTGAGGGAGAGAAGCATTGATATATGTTTGTTGTAACTGTCTGCAACTACCTGTTTCCACAGGACCGATGGACAAGCACACCCAGCCATCCTGCATACATTATGGACACCACCTGCAGCTGGGGTTGAGTGACAGCTGCCCCCTATTAGGGTGTCGCCCACCCAGGCTGTAGGGGGTGTCTGATTGGCTGGCTGTGTGAGCCCAGTCACCTGCATTCCTTATACCTGACACATAGCCCCCACAAGGAGACACACTCCACTCTCTACCCTTGAACTAGCAACATCTATTCCAAAAGACACTGAGCTGTGTGCAACAACCATTGGACCCAGGTTCAATGGGTTGTAGGCACTGATTCTGATATACACAAGCAAGAGTCTTGCGGATCTGTGTGGGCAGTTGGTAAGGATTGAGGGTGATAGGTCGCCAGTAGGTGAACAGGGGTTGATGCTAATAAAGCACAACCTCTTCACTGTCAATCTTGCGCGACTTGTCTTCCTTTATTCCTTATGAGTTGTTGAGAGTAATGACAGGTGCGAACTGACAGACCATTGTCAGAATGCACCTGTGGAGACTAGTAATGTTTGGGGTTCAGACGGCCAAGTCCCGACATATTACAATGCTACAATGGCTGGTGGCGTGCGCTAGCAGTTGATGATACGGGAGGGTGAGCTGTGTAACATGAATAATCAACTCATCATTTGTTTGTTGGGGTTGACGTCTTAGCAACATCTATGGTCATATCAGGACGGATACCAACTTGTCTCAATGCATACTCATGGCGACTTTATAGTGCTACCCCACTGGGAGACCAGGCCGCCGACATCATGACCCAATATCCCACTCATGTCCAATATCCTGATGCTGAGCTAACCAGTCACTGCTCTATTCTAGTAATGCCAAGCCCCAGGCTAGGAAGCGACAAGTATCAATTTTCAAGTATTTGGTATTTGGCCCATGAGCTACCAAAACGAGAGGCAGGCGCTCAGCCCATTCATCCACCTAGACTGTTGACAACCATGCCATTCTCCGCTTCAGCATGGTAGCACTTTTGTAATATTTGGGAAACTTTGGAAATGTTCGAAGTGCAAGCATACACAACAGCACAAATTGTTCTTTGTTTCGACCAATTGAACCGAAATGCATTTAAGCATTACTGAATTAACTAGGGCACATCACGGCCTGTTAGAACCAATGAGTTCTCATGTACTTATATTGCACAACCCTCCCCCCCCCGAAAGAAATGATTAACAAATGCCCCATAGACATAAATAAAATAAATTTAGGCAAGTATTTTGGTTTTTACAATAATATGCCCTCATCTGTTTATGCAATCTTAATCTAAATAATTCGGTCAGATAGCAAGATTTCCAGATAAATCAGGGTCATGCTAACACTAGCAGACTAGTTGCACCGATCGCCGACAGTTCTGATTATGTGTCATTTCCTAGCCTGGCATTCAGCATTACTAGGACTCAGGAGAAGGCAAGGAAGAGTGGAATGAAAGTTTGTTATATTTAACAACGCCTCTAGAGCACATTGATTTTTCATCATCGGCTATTGGATGTCAAACATATGCTCATTCTGACATATTTCTATGGAGGAAACCCACTGCCGCCACAGAGGCTACTCATTCAGATAAGCAGCAAGGGGTCTTTTATATGCACTTTTCCACAGACAGGACAGCACATACCACCGCCTTTGATCAAGCAGTTGTGGACCACTGGTTGGGATGTGTGGAATGAGGAAGACTGATTGCTGGCCATTGAAGATTACCCAGCTCAATCAAGTAAAGCACCACAATAAACCGACCCAAAAGAACAAAAACAAAACCCGCATACAACTTTAAAGTTGTAAATCATCGGATTATGCAACCTTGACAGAGGTTAACTGCGCACGCAAAGCACCACAATTTGTCATAAGCTTTTTCTCACGTTTATTTAGTAAGTTCTCCTAGGACAACACATGTTTGACTGAGGCCCATGACTTTTAAGGGGAGCAGGGTCTGTGAGCTGCTCCCTGCAATACCATTTATTAACAAAACAACGTGTTAATATTAATAATTCATATCCATAAAAGGAGGGACAGACAATTAGTTACTTGGAGACAGCCTAGATTTTGTCTGGTTCCATATGACCCGCCGTTAGTTTTATTAAAGAGTAAATTTTAGGTAGAAATAGGTCGAAGATGGGGCGAGCTTGGCAGACGCTGGAGGAACCAACATATTTAACTGCTCGCATACAGATCTCCGATTCTCCAGGGTGCTTGAACGGCGCCTCTCTCGGCCTCAGGCTGCTGTTAGTTGCAGCAGAGGCATTAGATGAAATAATAATATTTGCATATCTAGATATACCACATATAACCATGAATATTTGACAAAGATAATAACCGGGTTAACATATAAGATAATAAGCGGTTATTGCCCAATAAGGGAGTTCAGGCACGAGCTGCTGAAACAACGAACTGTCCACGTGAATATTGTAGATGCTATCAACAACGAAACAATACTGACATTTTTCTGTTAGTTAAAAAGCTGGTCACCCGATTTTAACATTATTTTTGCATGAATATTCGCTATATTTTGACAATATATTAAAATGCTAGAAATAGGACGTGTGACATTGCATTTAGAACTACTAAGAATAGCTCTAACAGCTGAGAAGGGTCATTAGGCCAGAATGACACTAATAATCACAGCTTGACTACAATTGTAATTTAACAACACCAACCCAGCACCTTAATATATTGGCATTTATTTGTATTTTCTGGTTATCGTTACAGCTTCGAATGTTTTATGGGTACGTATAAATGTGCAACCTCTTGTCCATTGATTGCCTTGTCTTGTCTTGTACTGCATATAATATATAACTCTTAAGCCCTGGTCACATACACATTAGTGAATGTAGTTGAACATAGTTGAACGTAAGATAGATTAACCTGGGTGAAACATGCTATCACTACGTTAAACTATGTTAAGGTATGGCAGGTTTTGGTTGATCACCCACCTAATAGTACGGATAAATACGTTACGGTACAGATCCTGGTATGCTATGGTACGGATCCCGGTATGTCCAACTACATTCAACTATGTTCAACTATGTTCAACTATGTTACCCTCCACTACGTTCAACTGCGTTCAACTACGTCCAACTACATTCAACTATGTTCAACTTCGTCCACTAACGGCTATGTGACCACGGCAGAACGGCCAAGGTTTTGTGCGGGTCAAAATATGCTAGAGCACGCTAAAGTATGCTAGAGTACCGGAAGAAGTATGCTAGAGTATGCTAGAGTATGCTAGACTATGCTAGAGTACGCTAGAGTATGCTAGAGTACATTATCATCACAGAGGCTTTGTCTGCCTCGAACGTACCTCTCTTTTGAACATGTCCAAATCTTACATCGGAACTCATGGCCCACACACGTTCTTATCACGTTCTCATCATGGAGAAGTATGGATGCCGGTACGTTCAACTACATTCAACTACATTCAACTATGTTCAACTATGTTCAACTATGTTCAACTACATTCAACTACGTTCAACTAGGTTAGTCTCCACTACGTCAACTACGTTCACTAACGTGTATGTGACCGGGCCTTTAGTGAGGCTAGAGAAGCTTAGCCCATAGTCATAATAGACCATGCTGGAACAGACAGGACCAGGAAGCAGAGTGGCCATTATAAAAGGTGAGGTGTTAGATGTATTGTTACAGAGGAGAAGTGCCAGAGAATATTGTGGGAATTGTATATTGTTGTCGTTGTACATGTTGTAATTATATCGGTGTGATAAAGAAGGAAAACAAAGAGAATCAACTTCCTGACCAACAAGATATGTGCTAAGAGTTGTATTCCTAGTCCTTTCAACAGGACGGGAAATAAACCAGTATCGAAAAAGATTGGTTGCTTGGTTGTTGGAGTTTTACATCCTGGCAACATCTAAGATAATATCAGGACGGGTATCGAAGAAGAACTCAACGTGTTTTTTGTTGTTGTTTTTTTGTAAATATGTTTATTCTGCTGACTCCTTACTTTACACATTGACCCTCAGCATTGATTGGGCCTTATTAAATAATTCACAGAGAATAGGTTATTTGGAAATATACCCAACCATAAATAACCATCTTTGATCATGACTGTTTGTTGTTTGTTTGGTGGTTTTACATCCTTGCAACATCAAAGGCCATATGGGGATGGGTACCAAGTTATGACAGTGCGCACTCATGGCAACTTTATAGTGCTTCCCTACTAACAGACCAGGCTGCCATGACCGACTTGATATCCCACATCTCTTCATTTTTGTCGCTGGCGACACTTCTCGCTATTTCGGGCCCGGCTTCGGTGTCTATGCCGGAAGTGGTGGATGGTGGCGGGTTCCGGTTACTCTGGGGACCCCGTCAGTGGCGTGTTAACTTTAAAGAGCCGCTGACGGAAACATGCCAGCGGTTCACAGGGACCCAGCAGTGGCTGGTTCCTGTAGATAAGGGCCACGCTCGTTAGTGCGGCTTTAAAGCCCGCCGTACATCCCACGAGGTTCTCGCGAGAAAATCGGGCACTGTAGAAGCGTTGTATGTCTATGACGTTGTCGGTTGGTTGGTTGGTTGTTGGAGTTTTACGTCCTGGTAATATCTAAGGTCATATCAGGAGGGGTTCATACTTGTGTGACATTGTGCACTCATGGTGAGATTATACTGCTGCCACACTGGGAGACCAGGCCGCCAGCACCATGACCCGATATCCCAATGATTCACATTGTCCTGACACTGTGCCAATCAGTCATTCCCCTATCCTAATAATGCACAGGCGCCTGGCTAGGAATGGACAGCTGTCAATTTTTAAGTCATTGTTTAGGGTATCACACCACCTTCTTCCACCAATGAGAATCGAGCATTCCTGGTCCCACCAATAGGAATCCAGCATTCCTGGTCTCTAACTATACCAGTGGTATGGCCACCACCAGTAGCTGTGTGGCCCCATGACCACCACCACCCTTGACCTTTTGAGTGTGGTGACCCCTACCCCAGCTGGGCCCATATGCATGGAGCAGTGTTAGCGGCGTGTGGTGTTAACTGTCTAACACAGGGTAGCTATCACCGGTTATCAGGGGCATCGCAAAGTATGTCAAGCTGTATGCATGGTGGCCTAAACGGTGAGTGTTATGTGAATTAATTTAAACATTATGGAAATTTCTCTGAGCCTGTTACCGGCGAGCACCTGGTTGGGCCTAATATATTGCCTTCTCTACCCACCGGGAACCAGCGCGCTTGTTACTGAGGCAGCGGTGGTGGCGGCGGGGGTTGCTTGCATTCATTGATTCGACAATATTAATATCACCACCAATTTAGCGGCGACGTTAATATTGCTTCGAATTTAGGGTTAATTTCATGAAATTTCACTTATTGCGTATGTAATTCTGTTAAATATGATAGCATTGAATAGATTTGGGCCTAATATATAGCCGCCGATTTGGCGGCGGCGGTGGCGGCAATTTGTTTACTTTACATTCGTCGATTTGACAATATTAATATCGCCGCCTCTGCGGCGGCAGCGTTAATATTGCTTCGAATTTATGGTTAATTTGCTGAAATTTCACTTATTGCATATGTACTTCTGTTAAATATGATAGCATTGAACAGATTTGGGCCTAATATATTGCCGCCGATGCGGCAGCGGTGACAGTATGGATAGCGACGTCGATGCGGCGGCGGCGATTTGTTTACTTTACATTCGCCGATTCGACAATATTAATATCACCGCCAATGCGGCAGCAGTGTTAATATCGCTTCGTTTTTAGGGTTAATTTGATTAAATTTCACTTATTGCGTATTTAATTCTGTTAAATATGATAGCATTGAATAGATTTGGGCTCCATCCTGACACTAACCTAACACTAACACCGCTGTAAACCTGCTATGGGGTGGGGGTAGAATCTCCGACATTAAACTTGCGGTGTTAGGCCTAACACTGCTCCATGCATAGCCACTTTTCGGCGCTAAACCAGAAATCCCGCCCTAACCGCAGTTTGGCTTGGTAACACCGCTCCATGCATACGGGCCCAGAAGTGGTAGGCCCTAAGTGCAATCAGACCCAGACCTGCCAGCACCACTATGTCTATTTACATCCCACTCAGGCACCACCGACCCAGTGCCTATACATGCACCTGGTCATGTACACCGATCAGTAATAGAACATTTGCATTCCCCCCTTTGCCGAATATCGGAATATTTTACAATTGGATTGTCTCAACCAGGGTTCGAACCCGTGGGTTCGAATCCCCCGATCCAAGAAGGGAGACGGACGCTCAACTCATTCGGCCATCCCGTCTGGTCCCGACGTTGTCTATGTCATTTGTAATGTCGGACTGTCCTGATATAACCAGTGATGTTGCTGGGACATAAAATAACTCCAACAACCACCCAATGTAATGTTGGTAATTAACGTCGTGAGAAAAGATGACCTACCACATAACTTAGCATTTATCCGGACACAGGCTTCCCGCGCGGAAGGTCAGGAGTTCGAATCCCCATGGAGTCAAACCGATGACTCATCAATTTGATTCATATCACTACCAGCATACCGTTCGGCATTACTAGGAAAGGGCAAGGAATGTCATGCTCAGTACCAGTATAATGTGACTGAATGGGATATCGCGTCATGGTGTCGGCGCCTGGCGTCCCAGTGAGGCAGCACTATTTAAAGTTGTCATGAATGCGCACTGTCACAAGGCAGTGCCTGTCCTGATATGACCATAGATATTGTTAGGACATAAAACCCCAACAAACAAACCGAGAGTGTTATTCAGCCCATTTCCATCCTGCCGTGCGAGTGACTCATAAGGAAGATCATTATTATCTGCATTTGAATGTTACTTCGTCAATTATTGTAACAGCAACAACAAAAATAACTATTTGTGGTGGCTGAGTTCCCATAGCAGACTTTCTGTGGCAGACTTCCATCATGTGGAGGCTTCTTGTTAGTGATTGGGGGCGCCCTTTTCCCTTGCCCGACTTCCCATGGCTGTCTTGCTGTTGCTGACTTCCTGTTACTGACTTCCTGTCAGTGACTTCCTGTTGCTGACTTCCTGTCACTGACTTCCTGCCGCTGACTTCCTTTGGCTGACTTCCTACCATTGAATGGCAGTCACTGACTTCCTGCCACTGACTTCCTGTCACTGACTACCTTTCACTGATTACCTGTCACTGACTTCCTGTCACTGACTGCATGTCGCTGAATTCCTTCTGCTTATTTCCTGTTGCTGACTTCCGTTCGCTGATTTACTGTTGCTGAGTTCGTGAGGAAGTCAGCCCCACGAACTCAGCAACAGTAAATAACTTCCAGCCACTGACTTCCTATGGCTGACTTCCTGCCACTGACTTCCAGCCACTGCCTTCCTGATTGACTTCCTGTCGCTGACTTCCTGTCACTGACTTCCTGTCACTGACTTCCAATCGCTGACTGCCTGTCACTGACTTCCTGTCGCTGACTTCCTGTTGCTGACTTCCTAGCACTGACTTCCTGCCACTGAATTCCTATCACTGTCTTACTGCCACTGACTTCCTGCCACTAATTTCCTGTTGCTAACATCCCATCGCATACATCCGGTTGCTGGCTTCCTGCTATATTGTGGCTGACTTCCTGTGGCTGACTTCCTGTCACTGACTTTCTTTGGCTGACTTCCTATCACTGAATTCCTGTCGCTGACTTCCTGTCACTGACTTCCTGTCACTGACTTCCAATCGCTGACTGCCTGTCACTGACTTCCTGTCGCTGACTTCCTGTTGCTGACTTCCTAGCACTGACTTCCTGCCACTGAATTCCTATCACTGTCTTACAGCCACTGACTTCCTGCCACTAATTTCCTGTTGCTAACATCCCATCGCATACTTCCGGTTGCTGGCTTCCTGCTATATTGTGGCTGACTTCCTGTGGCTGACTTCCTGTCACTGACTTTCTTTGGCTGACTTCCTATCACTGAATTCCTGTCGGTGACTTCCTGTGGCTATATTGTGGCTGACTTCCTGCCACTGACTTCCTGCAGCTGACTTCCTGCTGCTGACTTCCTGTCGCTGACTTCCGGTGCCTTTTAACAGCAGTATCAAGCAAATGCAGGCGTGGCAATAAGGGTGGGGTGGGTTAGCCACACTCCGTGGCCATGAGGCTGGTGTTTATCGGCGACCAGCTCGAGTATTTGGGAGATCACATCAATTGTGACTGCGTTGACTGATAAGCCTCTTTTTATTATCAGACTCTGGGGCTTACGGAGTCAAATTCCCAGCTGTCGGCTTCTGATAATGTCTGTGTTGTGCATATAAATGGAAAAAGTCACCAGCGAGCCGGTATGCCACTAATATAACTCACGAGCACAAAGAAAGCAGGAAGAATACACAAATCAATGTCAAATATCGTGTCTCGTTTTGCTTTGTTTTGTTTGCTTGGGTTCTACGTCCTAGCAACATATATGGTCATATCAGGATGGGTACCGACTTGTGACAGTGTATACTCGTGGCGACCTGATAGTGCTGCCCCACCGGGACAATATGACCGCGTTATCCCATGCAGTCACATTATCCTGATGCTGAGCTAACCAGTCCTTGTCATATCCTATGCCAATGCTGAACAACATACTAGGTAGTGACAAGTATCAATTTTCTAAGTCATTGGTTTGACTCGATCGGAAATCGAACTCCCGACCTTCTTCGCGGGAAGCTTGCATCCTACCGATTCGGCCACTTAAAGAGCCCTAAAGTTGTCTGTAGGAGATTAACAACAGTTTATTTGTTACAATACTTACTTACTATCACATTTGGTGATTAAGTGGGGAACATGTCAATCATGGACCATTTGTCCTCCTTATTCTATTTCTTCTTTCCCTATCCTAATAATAGTGAACAGCAGGCTAAGTTGTGTTTGTTTGTTGTTGTTTTACGTCCTAGCAACATCTAAGGTCATATCAGGACGGGTACCAACTTGTGACAGTGCGCACTCATGGTGACTTTATAGTGCTGCCCCACTGGAAGACCAGGCTGCCAGCACCATGACCTGATATCCCACTCAGTCACATTATCCTGACACTGAGCCAATCAGTCCTTGTCCTATCCTAATAATGCTGAGTACCAGGCTAGGAAGCGACAAGTATCAATTTTTAAGTCATTGGTTTGACTCGACTCGAACCCACGACCCGCCGATCTACCAACACGGGAGACGGACGCTCTAACTCATTCGGCCATCCCGTCTGGTTAGGTAGTGACCAGTATTCATTGGTTTAAGTCATTGGTTCTGATGTACTAAACTGTCCTCTGTACCCATCACACCTTACCATTCAGGGTACAATAACTAACATTCAAAGTGTGATTGGACGGTGGATTGTTGAGTTGTGGGAGGAGTGATGTCATACATATTATATGGACCGGAAATGGTAGCCGAATCGGTAGAGTGTAGGTTTCCCGTGCGGAAGGTAGGGAGTTCGAATACCAGCCAAGTCAAATGACTTATACAATTGGTACTTGAGACTACCTAGCCTGGTGCTCGGAATTAATAAGATATGACAAGGGTTGGTTAGCACAGTATCAGAATAATGTAACTGTGTGGGGTATCTGGTCATGGTGCCAGCAGCCTGGTCTCCCAGAGGGGCAGCACAATTAAGTTGCCATGACTGCGCACTGTCACAAATCAATGCCTGGTCTCCCAGTGGTGCAGCACTATAATTATGCCGTGAGTGCTCACTGACACAAGTAGGTACCCATCCTGATATGACCTTTTTTTTTCTTGAAGATTTATACTACCTCTAATGGATAAGTCTGAATAGACTTGTTTTCACCATTAGACAGTTTGTCGATAGAAAGCCCTAGCCTACACTTTTACCGACCGAAGGGATTTTTAACCTCCCACACCACATAGACATGGTATGAGAGCAACTAGCCTTTGATGATTCTGTAAGTTATACACAGCAGTGGAAATCCAAATTGGCAGAGGTGGGGGCATGGGGAATCGAACCACCGACCTTCAGATTAGGAGTCCGACCTAGAAAAAAGTCAGACACTCTAACCACTCTGCCACAGAGAACACCTTAGATATTGCTAAGACATAAAACAACAAAAACATATTACATGATACTCTCCTTTGCTGAAAATACTATATGTGCATCGCTTCATGCCTGTGTCAGACATCCTCCTTGGCAGAACACCTCGTAATAGAATATTGAGTAGCCTGAATGCCAGCGATCTTGCCTGTCTTGGGAATAAAGTTATGTTTTTCTTCACTCCGGCTGTGGTATTCTCTTTGCCCATGTCAATTCGCAATAGATAAGGGTCCTTATCGTACAGGGGTATGGCGCACACCAGATATCAATTCCAATCAGCAGAACAAAATAAACAAAGTGGACAATTAAAAAAACACTAAGATTCACCACAGAGTGTCTCTTGGACTGACGTGTAGCGTTCATAGGTTCTATTCCATCGCCTTAATATTCCTTCTACATTGCAGTAAATGTATAATAAGTGAAGGAGAGTCTAACCTCTCTACGTAAGTGCATTGGTTTCTAAATGTGTTTCGTCTGTAGTGGTAGGGTGCCTACTGACCTCTGAGGCAAGGAACCACATAGACAGGTAGGCATGTATGGGGTGATGGTATCAGGGAGCCTATGTGGTGTAAATGGTTAGCGCACTAGCCCTGAATGCAGGAGCTGTGGGTTCGAATCTTGCTCTATGCCCAGTACTTTCCATTTCCATCAACCCTGCGACACTCCAATGGGATTATGCGGCTTTAACTTGTAATTGGCAGTTTGTGGTCAGTCTCTGGTTATACCCCTGTCACACAACGACGTAACGAGCCAACGTGAGCCTAACGTGATGATTTTTCGTCATTACGTTGCCGTATGTTGGGTTACGTTATGATGACGTCATAATGACGTTAGAGTGACGTCGAGCTACGTCATGTTACGTCGTGTTACGTCGGCGCGCGTCGAGGTTTTGAACCTGTTCAAAACTTTCGACGGATCTCGACGTGAAACCGTTACGTCGGGATGACGTCACAATGACGGTAGGTAGACGTTCCGCGATCGTTATAGCAGCGTAAATGACGTTAGAGTCACATTTTGTCATGTCAGACCGACGGCCCGGGTGGGAGCAATGTGTGGGCAGCGTTTTGCACGTTACGGTCACGTTACGGTCACGTTACGGTCACATTACGGTCACATTACGGTCACGTTACGGTCACGGTTACGGTCACGTTACGGTCATGTTACGGTCACGTTACGGTCACGTTACGGTGGCGTTACGGTCACGTTACGTCCACGTCGCACCGGTTACAGCGACGTTATGCTCACGTTACACTAACGCCCGGTCACGTCGCCAATTACCCCTCCCCCCTAACGTTGTCACGTTACAGCTAAGGTCACGACGTACACCGACCTTACTTTCACGTTACGCTCACGTCCACAATTTGCATATTACGCCCATAACGTCGACGTAATATAATTATTTTCACGTTCTGCCTACGCTGACGTAGTCACGTCGTAGTGTGACAGGGCCTTTACAGACACACACTCCACCTTATACCCCTGTCACACTACGACGTAACGAGCCAACGTGAGCCTAACGTGGTCATTTTTCGTCATGACGTTGGGTTACGTCATGATGACGTCAAAATGACGTTAGAATGACGTCGAGCTACGTCACATTACGTCGTGTTACGTCGAGTTACGTCAAGGTTTTGGACATGTTCAAAACTTTCGACATAGGTCGAACGTAAGGGTTTACGTTCGCCGTACGTTCTGTTCACGTTCAGTGAACGTCAATGACGTTAAACGGACGTTATTTCAACGCTGCTCACTACGTTCCACTACGTTCCACTACGTTCCACTACGTTGACCCACATTAAACCAAGTGCAAAAGCCTATGAGGCTTAATGGGAACGTCAGGAGAACGTCAGGAGAACGTCAGGAGAACGTCAGGAGAACGTCAGGAGAACGTCAGGAGAACGTCAGGAGAACGTGCATTCAACGTACGTTCAACGTCTCATGACATAGCTAACGTCATATAACGTTCTTGTGGCGATGGAATAACGTTCATAACGTTCTGTGAGCGTAGTGACGTTGTCCTCTCTCGGTCATCGACGGTATCACTACGCTTTACCAACGTTACGTTCTCGTCCACTACGCTGCATCCACGTTCAACTTGTGCCCAAATTTGCATACTACGCCGAGAAGTTCAACGTTCTTCACGTTCTCCCTACGTTGACGTCGTTACGTCGTAGTGTGACAGCCCCATAACATGCTACTCACGCATCCCGGTGTTTTGATGAGAGATTTGTGAAAGGAGGTATGCAAAAGAATTAAATAAAAGAGTGATGTGTGATGAAGAGGAACATAAAATAGATAAACTTCGAAATTAAATCATGTCCTTTAGAACCAGGACTTAAATGTTAATAGAACAAACAATAAAGGGACAATAACAAAAAAACATTAACAAATAACACCCTATACAAAGAAATAAAGGACAATATTAAATGCATTCCACTACTGAATTAACTTTATCCAATGCAATACTTTATTACCCATATCTCATGTGGTAAGGGTGTTGTTGTTTGTTGTTGTTTTGCGTCCTGGTAACATCAAAGGTTTAAGTAGACTAAGTCATACTCACTGGGTGAAATGAAGAAGCCATTTAAGAAGGGCAAACATAGATAGTATATAATAACCACCAAGCACTGCTAGCTTGAGGCACAGTATTGGAATGTATCAAGGAGCTTTACATGACGAAGACTCCATTAACTATCAGCTATAAGACTTTCACTTTTTGGAAGAACCACCACATTAGAACGAACACCGGCTTCATCTAACAATATATCAATTTAATCTCTACCATAAGTTCGATAAGAGTTCTTTTGTTGTTTTCTCAATAAAACAGGATTACAAAGATGATTGATTTTTGTTCCTCTTTCTTTGGCAAGTATTATACTCATCTGAATATTCAATGTTTCCCCAGTGTTAAGACACTGGTGTTCTGGTAATGTTTAACTTCAGTCATTTACACTGAGATACTGTGACCACGCGCCCTTTGTGTGCAGCCGACTGAGGTATAAATGAAGTGATCTTATTCCCACGCCTGCTTTCACGTTCCCTGTGCCATTCCTACCATAAAGATAGATTAATATACTACAAAGTTAGGTTAGCTGCCTTCTTTCCAATAATATATCAGGGCCCGTATGCATGGAGTGGTGTTAGCGAGCCAAACCGCGGTTAGGGCGGGATTTCTGGTTTAGCGCCGAAAAGTCGCTATGCATGGAGCAGTGTTAGGCCTAACACCGCGAGTTTAAAGTCGGAGATCCTAACCCCAGCCCATAGCAGGTTTACAGCGGTGTTAGTGTTAGGTTAGTGTCAGGATGGAGCCCAAATCTATTCAACGCTATCATATTTAACAGAATTAAATACGCAATAAGTGAAATTTAATCAAATTAACCCTAAAAACGAAGCGATATTAACACTGCCGCTGCATTGGCGGTGATATTAATATTGTCGAATTGACGAATGTAACGTAAACAAATCACCGCCGCCGCATCGACGTCGCTATCCATACTGTCACCGCCGCATCGGCGGCAATATATTAAGCCCAAATCTATTCAATGCTATCATATTTAACAGAAGTAAATACGCAATAAGTGAAATTTCATCAGATTAACCCTAAAAACAAAGCGACATTAACACTGCCTCCGCATTGGCGGTGATATTAATATTGTCAAATCGACGAATGCAAGCAACCCCCGCAGCTGCCTCAGTAACAAGCGCGCTGGTCTCCGGTGGGTAGAGAAGGCAATATATTAGGCCCAACCAGGGGCTTGCCGGCAACAGGCTCAGAGAAATTTCCATAATGAATAAATTAATTCACATATAGCTAACATGCACCGTTTAGGCCACCATGCATACGGCTTGACATACTTCGCGATGCCCCTGATAACCGGTGATAGCTACCCTGTGTTAGATGGTTAACACCACACGCCACTAACACTGCTCCATGCATAAGGGCCCAGGAGAAATATGACACTTACGTATCACATACACAGGAGCTTTCCACTTGAAGGTTTCTATCTTCCCTCCAGCTCCGTTCCAATATAACCACATGCAAACAATATAGACTTATACCCCTGTCACACTACGACGTAATGATCCAACGTGAGCCTAACGTGGCCATTTTTCGTCATTACGTTGGGTTACGTCATGATGATGTCAGAATGACGTTAGAATGACGTCGAGTTATGTCACATTACGTTGTGTTACGTTGACTTACGTCAAGGTTTTGGACATGTTCAAAACTTTTGACGTAGCTCGAACGTAAGGGTTTACGTTTGCCATACGTTCTGTTCACGTTCAGTGAATGTCAATGACGTTAAACGGACGTTATTCCAACGCTGCTCACTACGTTCAACTATGTTCCACTACGTTGACCCACATTAAACCGAGTGCAAATGCCCACGGGGCGTAATGGGAAAGTCATGAGAACGTCAGGAGAACGTCAGGAGAACGTCATGAGAACGTCAGGAGAACGTCAGGAGAACGTGCATTCAACGTACGTTCAACGTCTCATGACGTATGTAAGTCACATAACGTTCTTCTGGCGATGGAATAACGTTCATAACGTTCCGTTAGCGTAATGACGTTGTCTTCTCTCGTTGAACGACGGTATCACTACGCTTTACCGACGTTACGCTCTCGTCCACTACGCTGCATCCACGTTCAACTTGTGCCCAAATTTGCATACTACGCCGAAAAGTTCAACGTTCTTCACGTTCTCTCTACATTGACGTCGTTACGTCGTAGTGTGACAGCCCCATAAGGGACATGCCCTGTGACAAAACAAATTCACCCCCGATTTCAGTAAACTCAGCTAGGTGAGTTGAATGGATCTCGGAAGATGATATGAAGAAACCTCACCGGACGAGGTGGCCGAATTGGTAGAGTACAGGCTTTCCGTGCAGGAGATCAGGAGTTCGATTCCCGGTCAAATCAAACCAATGACTTACAAAATTGATGCGTGTCGCTTCCTAGCTTCGTGCTCGGCATTAATAGGATAGGGCAAGGACTGGTTAGCTCAGTGTCAGGATAATGTGACTGAGTGGGATATAGGGTCATGGTGCTGGCGGCCTGATTTCCTAATGGGGAAGCACTATAAAGTTGGCATGAGTGTGCAATGTCACAAGTGAGTACCCGTCCTGATATGCCCTTAGATGTTGCCAGGATGTAACATTCCAACAACCAAACAACTGAATAAACCGAAATTAATAAAACTTTAAACCCAACATGTATTGTAATTGAATAAACAAGGGTAGCAACATTGTTAAAAGCGCAATAACGCTAAAGATTTGTCAATTATTATTTTTGGGGCAAACCTCGCTTGATGTGTAGCTAGTAAGGCACGCACCGTGGCTTGTGATTGGTGGGTTTTGGGAGCTGGGACCTGACCTTGTTCCTGACAAACCCATTACACCAAATTGACAAAAGCAGGAGGACTTAGACGGCTTCCTTCGGCATTAATCAATCTGGACAATTTGCTTTCCGGAGTTAAATGCCCTCCAGGCGTTAATCTCAGCTGAGGACCTTTTTTGGGGGTATTTATTTAATGACCTCAGCTGCATCTTGCTGCTGCAAATTTTCACCAAATACCAACCAAGGAACGATTTATTTAATGATCCATCATATAAACTGTACCCATAATAGCAGAACAGTTTTTGCAGCGACCCACCATCTTAGCCTATAATACTGCTAACCCACTAACACACTAACCTCCTTCGTAATCTACTAATATGTTCTGCGTAAATACCCGCTGAACTACCTATTTGCAATGTATTGGAAATGGCCCGAAGATCAGTGCATCAGCGCAGAAAAAATGAATGTTCTGATGAATAAACTGTTTTACCAAACAAAAAATGACCTCAGCTGCATCTTGTTGTTGCAAATCTTCTCCAAATACCAACTAATGACCGTTATTTATTAAATGACCTCAGCTACTCTGGTTCTAATTTTCGTCAAATACCAACCAATGACCGTTCTTTATTTAATGACCGCAGCTGTTCTTGTTGTTGCCAATTCTCTCCAAATACCAACCAAGGAACGATTTATTTAAAGTTGCATAGTCCGATGGCTGCGAGTGTCTGACATGTTCTGAGATATATATATTAGGTTGATCGTTATAATGTACCTTTCCTTAGCTGGAAGTAAATTTATTTTACATGGCTAACTTGTGCGATATTTGAAGTGCAGCTAGGCAAAATTAATTGTGGGATGCATGCCAAACCTCTGACACCATAGGCTTCTGCAGTAACAGGTTCTATTAAATTGCTGCAGTATTATTCCTTTCTGTGTGGTGAAAAATGTTTAATAAGTGCACCAGATCTAAATTAGGTATGTAGAATCAAATTTAGATAATTGTTTTGGTTCAGAAAAATGTAGGTAGATATTGTTATGTATCCTGGGGAGTTGTCATGGTGAATCATGACTGGGGCACGCCGGGAACAGACGAGGTAAATAAATCAGTTCCATCTCACAGCTCACGGAGTTCACACGTTCATTACATGGTGTCAGATGTGTAAGTGGTAATACTAGTCATGGCTTTAACAGGATTGAAGCCCCCGGGTCCACTACACGTAGACGACAATATGGCCATCAATTGGCGATCATGGATCACTTCTTACGAAATATATGTGACTGCGTCGGGTGCCGCATCTAAATTGGACAAAGTACAATGCTGCGTCTTCTTGCATGTCGCTGGAACGGAGGCGCAGAAGATCCATAAAACATTGAAGATCTCAGACACGGACAAAGACAAGATCGGACCACTAATAGAGGCATTCAGGACATACTGCGAGGGCAAGTGTAACATTACGGTTGTTCGTTATCAATTCAATTCGTACAATCAAACGAGTGAAAATATGGACGTTTACATTCGTGAGCTAAAGTCGCGTATCACACATTGCCGTTATGACGTCATCGAGGAATCATTGCTGTGTGATCGTATCGTATGCGGAGTGAAGGATAATTCGCTGCACTCGGCAACAGGCAGAAAGAAGGAAAGACATAGACAGACATGGTTTCTGAAGATTTAATAACAAAACAAGTCGGGACCGTTAGAGGTCTATCGTGATCAAGTAGGCGACAGGGGCCAGGATCATGCGCTGACTGGGATGCGCAACCAGGAACAGTTCATGACACAGGAATGAATCAACGTGGAGATCAGCGCTCACCCCCCTAGAAGAAAGGGTGGGAGGGTGGGGAAATCGGAGTGTTCAGAGCAGAGGCAGCGAGCCAAGTGAGACTGAAGCGGAAATGGGTGCACGAAGAAAGCTAAGAATAGACTGCCTCGTGCGCAAATTACCCATGTTAGCCTCGGCCAACATGCACAATTCGCTGCACTCGGCAACAGGCAGAAAGAAGGAAAGACATAGACAGACATGGTTTCTGAAGATTTAATAACAAAACAAGTCGGGACCGTTAGAGGTCTATCGTGATCAAGTAGGCGACAGGGGCCAGGATCATGCGCTGACTGGGATGCGCAACCAGGAACAGTTCATGACACAGGAATGAATCAACGTGGAGATCAGCGCTCACCCAACAATTGAGCGAGCGCTGATGACGCATCCGTGACGTCAAGGTGGGAGAGGTAGGCATGCAGGGCACGGCTCTTCCACGTCCCGGCCGACATTAGTGCAGGGAGCGGCAGACCAGCTGCAGCACAGGCCTGAGCTGCGCCCCTTTGGAGGCTATGAAGCGTGACCAGGCGGGTTCGTGGCAAGGGACAAGGTGAGGCCTCCCAGAGGAGTTTCAGGAGGAACTTAGCAGAGAGGGGAACCCCTGAAGGCAACAGAAAAGCCGGATCGTCTGGATCGGATTTACCGTGCGCACATACCGCTTCCAAGCTCGGACGGGGCAGCATGGAGATGCCGGAATAGGCGGGAGGAGGAATCGGACAGGGCATGAGGAGGCCGGGCGGGATTCAGTAGAGGAATCTAGGACTTCCAAGCCAGCACGTGTTAACCGTACACATTTAAATCTGAGAACATGTGGGCTCTGTCCAGATGTCATGACCAGATTGCTCTGCCTGAGCACGCACATGTATCCAACTATCAGGGCTACAATTGCTGCAGCAGGAACAGGTAGGGTTGACCACAGAATTGTGACAGTCCGACGAAGGCCGGGCGGGGTAATGGGCGGAACTTGTGAGACCACAAGAGTTGCTGAGCGCAAGATCGCGCGTTTCCTGACACCGAGCTCGTGTGAGAGGAAAACTGCATGGTCACCAGGGAATGCACAGACCCAGAGCTTAACTGAGCCGAAATAATTCAGTGCGGCTCCAGGGGAGCGGAGGGCCTCACTAAGGTGAAGGAGGAAGGAGAGCAGGTCATAGCGCCGAGGAGCCTCAGGAGAGAAGCCATGGCCGCTGCGTACTGCCAGTATCATCGCAGGTGAGCACCTTATTCGTCCATGTCCGTGGAGCCAGGCCAGCATGATAGAGACTAAGCAGCCTCCTATGGTGCGTTACTGTGTAGCCTGGAAGATAGAGGCAAACAACGTACTATCTTCCAGGGTATACATGTTTCATATTACAGGGTGACATCTAGCAAATCTAACGTGAACGTAACTGGGATTTCGTTAAGCCTACATTCCATAGACATACGTTGATCTTTCTCTTAGATGCAGCATTCAGACATAACCTACTCAGGGCGTCTACAAGAATCAATTCTGAACCTGGTTTATATATCACTTGGAGATCACAATTGTTTCGGGCCGCCAGCAACCATAGTTGACGGGCACATGCACACAGTACTGAATCTTTACCCCTACCCGCTGAGAGCACCTGCTGCGAGGCTTGATTGTCTGTATTGATTACTATCGAGAACCTGAAAGGCTCAACTGGGAGTAATAGGCGGCAAACACTTATCTTTGGCAATTTCTCGACCAACTCTGGTGATGCTGTCGGTCCGATATCGCAGTATTGCAGCACTATAACGTCCAACAAGTCGTCACCTGTCCTGATACTGCTTTAGATGTTGAGTACTTCAGTTGTTAGCGCAATGCATCGGTGCTGTACGTACCAGATGACTCACACCCCAGCTGATGGGCGCCCTGCCGAGTGCGAGACCGGGGTGGGGCCTGAAGCGCGTTGCTATGACATAAAACAAGAACAAAACATTTGCTCTTAAGATTACAAATTACAGTTGTAAGGTGTTATCACCATGGAAACAACTCGTGATGCGAGGCACTGTTAAAGACAAATACTCTTCCACTGCTTCATATCAAATTCTGTTACAATGGTGGTTAGTCAGTGATACAATTAGGTACTATTAATTATGAACATGACTTAATCTTGAACGAGTGCAAAACTGAACAGTGAAGCGACAGCCACAGTATATCTATAGTATTACTATTCGGAACTACAGGCTCGTACTACGACCTGGTGTTAACTGTTACAGGTGTAGGTGGGTCCAATCGGTTGGTTTTTGCAGCCGGGTGAATCGAGTCGGGTGAACGTGTAGATTACCATCCGGAGCTCAGTCAGGTGCAAGAAGTAGCTGGCGAGTGGCAACGGTTCCTATCACTCGATAAACAGGGTATAAAGTAGTGAGGCAAATCGGTGTGCAGGGTAGCAGTGGCCAAAGCAGAAAGTGAAGTGCACAGAACGATTCAATCAGCTCTAGAATGGCAGTATGTAGCTATTCTCGGTCATTCTTAGATTGTCACATTATGGCATAATAGATACGGAACTTCTTGAATGAGTTATCCTAACCCGGCGAAAGAGTGCTGAGGAGCAAGCGGGTGAATGTGTAGCTACATTATCCTAGCCTGCCGGTGCAGCACTTAGCAGCAACGGATGAATGTAAAGTTTACATTATCCTAGCCCGCCGGGACGCACTGAGGAGCAAGCGGGTGACCGTGTAGTTTACATTATCCTAGCCCGTCGGTGCAGCACATAGCAGCAAACGGGTGAACGTTTAGTTTACATTATCCTACCCACCAGTGCAGCACTGAGCAGCAAGCGGGTGACCGTGTAGTTTACATTATCCTAGCGCACTGGTACACAGCTGAGCAGCAACGAGTAAGAATGTAGTTACATTAACCTAGCCACCCAGAACAGCACTGTACAAGCAAACGGGTGAACATGAAGTTTACATTATCCTAGCCCGCTGGTGGAGCACTGAGCAGCAAGCGGATGAACATATAGTTTACATTATCCTAGCACGCTGGTACCGCGCTGAACAGCAACTTGGTGAACATGCAGTAACATTATCCTAGTGCGCCGGCAGCGCGCTGAGCAGCAAGCGGGTCAACATGTAGTTACATTATCCTATACTGCCGGTGCAGCACTAGCAGCAAACAGGTGAACGTATAGTTTACATTATCCTAGCCCACGGTGGAGCACTGAGCAGCAAGCGGGTGAACATATAGTTTGCATTATCCTAGCGCGCTGGTACCGGGCTGAGCAGCAACTTGGTGAAATGTAGTAACATTATCCTAGTGCGCTGGCCCCGCCCTGAGCAGCAAGTGGGTGAACATGTAGTTACATTATCCTAGACCGCCGGTGCAGCACTTCGCAGCAACCGGGTGAATGTAAAGTTTACATTATCCTAGCCCGCCTGTGGCGCACTGAGGAGCAAGCGGGTGACCGTGTAGTTTACATTATCCTAGCCTGTCGGTGCAGCACTTAGCAGCAAACGGGTGAACGTGTAGTTTACATTATCCTAGCCCACCAGTGCAGCACTGAGCAGCAAGGGGGTGACCGTGTAGATCACATTATCCTAGCGCACCGGTACACCGCTGAGCAGCAAACGAGTAAGCATGTAGTTTACATTAACCTAGCTCCCCAGGACAGCACTGTACAAGCAAACGGGTGAATGTGTAGTTTACATTATCCTAGCCCGCTGGTGGAGCGCTGAGCAGCAAGCGGGTGAACATATAGTTTACATTATCCTAGCACGCTGGTAGCACGCTGAACAGCAACTTGGTGAACATGTAGTAACATTAACCTTGTGCGCCGGCAGCGCGCTGAGCAGCAAGCAGGTCAACATGTAGTTACATTATCCTATACTGCCGGAGCAGCACTTAGCAGCAAGCAGGTGAACGTGTAGTTTACATTATCCTAGCCCACGGTGGAGCACTGAGCAGCAAGCGGGTGAACATATAGTTTACATTATCCTAGCGCGCTGGTACCGCGCTGAGCAGCAACTTGGTGAAATGTAGTAACATTATCCTAGTGCGCCGGCACCGCCCTGAGCAGCAAGTGGGTGAACATGTAGTTACATTATCCTAGACCGCCGGTGCAGCACTTCGCCGCAACCGGGTGAACGTGTAGTTACAATATCCTGGCCTGCCGGTGCAGCACTGAGCAGCAAGCGGGTGACCGTGTAGTTTACATTATCCTAGCACGCCGGTACAGAGCTGAGCAGCAACGAGTAACGTGTATTACATTAACCTAGCCCGCCCGGGACAGCACTGTACAAGCGGATGAACACCCTTATCGGTGTTGTGACTCCACTAAAACTCTCCAAACTGTAATGCATATGTGGCGGCTGGCCGGGTCACATGAGAGCCGGGCCCGCCTGCCAGGCTGGAGCCGGGTAGCGTGCGGCGGCCGGCCCCGTTTCCTTTACCGGCGGCATGATTAGAGTGCAGGTGTAGTCAAGAGCAAAACAAGAGTAGAAACTACACATATATATATATATTGTAGTGTCACCACCTATACATTCCTATATATTGTATTTACTTAGCATAGTCAGTTGCAAACTTCTGTAGTAAATTCCGTAGTAAATTCACAACAACGACGGTAATGCACAAGCTCCTATATCCTTCCAAAGCTTCCAAAGCTTCCAGAGCAGGCCAAGCTGTGGCAGGCGAAATCGGAGTGTTCAGAGCAGAGGCAGCGAGCCAAGTGAGACTGAAGCGGAAATGGGTGCACGAAGAAAGCTAAGAATAGACTGCCTCGTGCGCAAATTACCCATGTTAGCCTCGGCCAACATGCACAACGTGTTGTGGGATCGTTTATTACAAACACCCAACTTATCTTTGGAAGATTGCATCCAGATGTGCCGATTGAGTGAAAACAAAGGTACACAATTATCTAATAACGGACACAGGATGGAGGAGACTGTTGACAGTCTGGCAACAACGAATGACCGTCGATCAGCGCGGCAAGCTCATTGGAAGAAGTCAATAGCAACGCCTTTTCGACAGTCAAATTCTCAGGGATTCACGTGTGGGAATTGTGGATACAATCATCCACGAGGTAATTGTCCAGCAAGAGGTAAAGAATGTGCTGGATGTAGAAAAATAGGACACTTCATCAAGGTTTGTTGTGTGAAGCAGCGAGGTAATACTACAGTTAATGAAGTTGCGGTTGACCCAGATCAATCTGACGGTGTGCATGGAAACGGTTGCCATGAATACGATTTGTTTGTTGGTGCCGTGTGCTGTGGCCATGATAGATCTGACGAGCTTTGGTACAAAACAATGCAAGTTAAGGATAATGATGTTACGTTCAAGATGGATACGGGTTCAGAGGCCAATATCCTGCCGGTGGAGGTATTTGACAAGAAACAGGGTGTTCCGTTACAACCGTCGAAATGTCAGCTGGTGACCTACAATGGGCAACGGATCAGGCCTAAAGGGGAAGTACGACTGAACGTCAAAGGACATGACCTACTATTTCAAGTGACAGATGCGGGTAGTGCGATCATAGGAAAGCAAGCGTGTGTAGCTTTAGGACTGTTGGCCAGGATCGACGAAATTGGACATGATTCTGTTAGGAGTACGGACGCTGCCCAGGCTTTGGTAAATAAATATTCTGATGTGTTCTCGGGGTTGGGTTTGATAAAAGTTAATGCCACTATTCATATTGATCCTAGTGTAACCCCTATCATTGACCCTCCACGTCGAATTCCTATAGCAGTTACTGAGGATGTTAGAAAGGAATTAGACGTATGTTGGAATTGGGTGTTATCGTTAAAGAGACTGAACCAACACCTTGGGTCAGTTCGATCACAATTGTCAGAAAGCCAGGGAAGATTAGGGTGTGTTTAGATCCGACCAGACTTAATAAAGCAATTTTACGTGGCCCTTACCCTGTACGGACGGTTCAAGAGGTGGTGGCCCAAGTACATGGAGCCAGGTATTTTTCTGTGCTAGACGCGAACAGCGGGTACTGGCAGATCCAATTGGATGATGCCAGTTCTAAGCTATGCACATTCAACACCCCGTGGGGCCGTTTTAGATACACCCAGTTACCATTTGGAATCAAAACAGCAGGCGATATTTTTATACAGGAAATGAACGAAATGTTGCAGAATATGCCAGGAGTCCATGTAATTTCTGATGACATTCTCATTCATGGTATGACTGTAGAGGAACACAATAGGCGGTTAGAAGCAGTCTTATCTCGTGCTGGGGCCATGCATCTGAAATTAAACCCGAAAAAGTCAAAGATCTGTCAGAAAACTGTTAATTATGTCGGCCATTTAATTACGGCAGAGGGTCTGAAACCTAACAAGGAAAGAGTACAGGCAATTCTAGAAATGCCTGACCCCATTGATAAGCCCGGTATACAAAGATTTTTAGGAATGATGGGGTATGTCAGCAAATTCATACCCAACATGGCAGACATAACTAAACCATTGCGGGTAGTGTTACAGAAAGAGGTGGCATGGCACTGGGATGATCCACAAATTAAGGCATTCGAAAAGTTAAAAAATTGATTGATTAGTGCACCCGTTCTGAGATATTTCAATAGTAGAGAACAAATTGTGTTACAGGTGGATGCATCCAAATATGGCTTGGGAGCTACTATCCTGCAAAACAATCAACCTGTAGCCATGGCATCAAAGGCATTGGACATGACCAAAACGAGATACGCTGTCATTGAAAAAGAGCTTCTTGCTATTTGTTTCGGGTGTAAGAAGTTTCACGATTATATATATGGCAATGAAATTATTGTACAATCTGACCATAAACCATTAGTGTCTATTATGCTAAAGCCAATACACGAGTTGTCAGCCCGTATGCAATGGATGCGTATGCGTTTACAGAATTATAATTTAACGGTAGTATATGCTAAGGGCCCATCCCTCTATTTTGCAGATACCCTTTCAAGGGCCCATTCCACCTGTGTGGAACCAAACAATCTCTTCGACCAAGAAGTCTGTAGCTGCTTTGGATATCGACAATGATATCGTAGACCGCATCCGATGTGCCACTAAGACTGACAACACATTACAGAAATTAATCCAATTAACTCTGAACGGGTGGCCAGATAATACCAAGGATATGGAACCTGTTCTAAAACCATACTGCACTTATAGTATGGAGATTACAACCACAGAGGGTTTAGTATTAAAGGGTGATCAAATTATAATCCCGAGTTCTATGCAAGCAGACATGTTACGAAGACTTCATGAGTCACATTATGGTATAGTCCGGTGTAAGCAGTTAGCACGAGACACTGTCTTTTGGCCTGGCATGACCAAACAGTTGGAAGATACTATTTCACGGTGCCCGATTTGCCAGGAATTTAAAAATGCACACCACAAAGAACCCCTAATCAATCACAAAATTGTAGCCATCCCCTTTTATAAAATAGGTATTGATTTATTTCATGTAAATGGTAAAGATTATATTCTCATAATTGATTACTACACAAAATTCCCTGAGGTCATGGAACTTCATGAAAACAACCAGCAAAGCTGTGATACACACGCTTAAACAAACCTTTGCACGATATGGTATCCCACGTCACGTGGTGTCTGATAATGGACCTCAGTTCAAGAGTATAGAATATAAGAATTTTGCTAGTACATATGACTTCACCCCTGTCTATACCAACCCCATGCATGCGCAAAGCAATGGTCAAGTTGAACGATTCGTACAGACGATCAAATTGATGATAAAAAAAGCCAATAGGGATGACGGGGACATACAACTAGGGCTACTCAATTACAGGAATACCACCTTACCAGGCATCGGTGCCTCACCGGCCCAATTATTAATGTCCAGAAAGCTACGAAATCATTTACCCTTGCTAGATGCTCATCTTTTGCCTCAGGTGCAAGGTTCCAAATTACATATAATGCAACAAAATCAAAAAGAACAAAAAGATTACTTTGACATTCGAGCAGGATCCAGGTTACCTCCTCTTAATGTAGGAGACAATGTACGGTATCGTAACCATAATAATGAATGGCGGCCTGGGAGAATTGTGGAAACATGCACGCCTGGTACAAGGGATTATAAACTCATTAATGATGAGAACAACATTCTATGGCGGAATAGGAAATATATCTATAAGTGTCCCAAAAATAAGTCGCCTGACAATAACGTACATACGCATCATCACACACATAGACAAGATAAGGAAGCCTCTAATGTTGTTGATAAAATACCTACACAATATGTCACACGGTATGGATGAACAATAAGGCCCCCACCAAGATTGGGGTATTCCCAGTTGCAGGTAGCACCAATGAGTGGAAATAAAATGTATTAATGACTGGTTACATAAATATGTCGAACCTTAAAAGGAAAATGTATTTACAGATTTTGTCAATGATACACATACTTAATAATAATTATTGTTACTCATATTAAGGCCTCTATAAGTCACTTTACATTCGGTACAAAAGTAAAACATAAACTAATATGTATGAGTGGACACACATTTAGTTGTTATTCATTAAGGTATCGTTAATGTTGTAATCAGACGTAATGTAACTAGTATTATACTATTAAGGTTTTAGGACATAGTCATATATAGTGTACACGTGTTCCAGCAATGTAACTTGGTCTATAGTATTAAGATTTACAGACATAATAATATATAGTATATACGTGTTCCGGCAATGTAGCTGTTTATATCGTATTAAGAATGACAGACATAGTAATATAAAATATATTGTACTGTTAAGGTTATAGGACATAGTAATATATAGTGTATACGTGTTCCAGCAATGTAGCTTGTTTTATAGTATTAAGATTTACAAAAAAAGAATAGAAAGTAATATATACGGGTTCCAAAAATAATATGTAACTAATGGAATGAAACGATATAAGCCAATTAGCGTCTTAAGGTTAGAAAAGTAAGGCTTTAATACTATGTAATATAAGATTGTTGCATTCATTTGCAAGTACTATACCTGTCATAACGTACCTGGATCGGCGACATTATACTATTCAAGCCGTTGTATGGAAAGGAGATGTTATGTATCCTGGGGACTTGTCATGGTGAATCATGACTGGGGCACGCCGGGAACAGACGAGGTAAATAAATCAGTTCCATCTCACATCTCACACGTTCATTACAGATATTGGTAGTATGGTAGATGTTAGGAATGAGGTAGACAAAGGGAGTGAGGTAGTTCTTGAGAAAGTGGTTGATATTGGTAGTACGGTAGAAGTTGGAAATGAGGTAGATATTGTTAGTGTGGTAGATGTGGGAATGAGGTAGATATTGGTAGTGAGGTAGATGTGGGAATGAGGTAGATACTGGTAGTGAGGTAGATGTTGAGAAAGAGGTTGATATTGGTAGTTTGGCAGAAGTTTGAAATGAGGTAGATATTGGTAGTGTGGTAGATGTGGGAATGAGGTAAATTTTGGTAGGGTGGTAGATGTGGGAATGAGGTAGATATTGTAGTGAGGTAGATGTGGGAATGAGGTAGATATTGGTAGTGTGATAGATGTGGGAATGAGGTAGATATTGGTAGTGAGGTAGATGTGGGAATCAGGTAGATATTGGTAGTGAGATAGAGGTGGGAATGAGGTAGATGTGGGAATGAGGTAGACACTGGTAGTGAGGTAGATGTGGGAATCAGGTAGATACTGGTAGTCAGGTAGATGTGGGAATGAGGTAAATATTGGTAGCGTGGTAGATGTGGGAATGAGGTAGATATTCGTAGTGAGGTAGATGTGGGAATGAGGTAGATACTGGTAGTGAGGTAGATGTGGGGATGAGGTAGATATTCGTAGTGAGGTAAATGTTGAGAAAGAGGTTGATATCGGTAGTATGGCAGAAGTTGGAAATGAGGTAGATATTGGTAGTGTGGTAGATGTGGGAATGAGGTAGATGTTGGGAATGAGGTAGAAATTGTAGATGACGTGGATATTAGTAATGCTTTTAACCAGATGGGATGGCCGAATGAGTTAGAGCGTCCGTCTCCCGTGTTGGTAGATCGTGGGATCGTGGGTTCGAACACTGGTCGAGTCAAACCAATGCAATGTCATAGAATATTGACAATCATGTTTACATGTACATATATACACCCATGGAGCTAAAGCAGACCTAACTAAGTAAAGCAATGAAGAGCTCTACCAAACACCTTACCTAACCTATAATTTCACAAGGAGTCCCTTGGTGTCATTGGGGTCCACGCATATAAATGGCTATAATGTCAATACTGGTCTCGAAGCCACCTTGGGACCCACACGTGATAGAATGCGAGAAACATTTATCAGAGCCATAGTCACACCCTATGGCACTGGTTGCATATTGATTGATTTGAATATATGTTTGATATGAATCAATTATGAAACGCAATCATATCCCTTTCCTCTGAGACCAATATTAATTGATCCTTTGTCCAAATACGGATGGCAGGCTTTCTGGTTATTTCTTTTTTCTTAGTAAGTTAAAAGATCACTATCTACAGAGAAATACATTTGTGGCAAAGTATTCATTAAAAGGAGCTGGTTATAGGCCGCTGGATTATATTACAGTTATTTTTCCATTTAATATATATACTCAAAGGTAATCCTTTTAAACAAAGATCACTTCACACTAAGCTAAAGTAGATTATAAGGAGAAACTTAATACATGTACCTACAAATACATCCAAAACTTAAAACCATCGGCTTATACAATTTTAATGAAAATATAATTTACTGTTGACTGCGCATCGAACATGAACCACTTTTAACCAGAGTCCATAGTGTGAATTTCATTCGCCAGGTGGCGCCAGGGGTAAGTGGATCGGTATGTTGCATAACATTAAATATGGCACGATCCACTAACTGCTGGAATCCTATCCGATAATGCACTATGCATCTCTTTTTATCAGACACCCATCTTTGCGATATGACTCCATCACTAACAGGAGTGCCGAATTGCTGTGCTCATCATAAATGGTTACCTGATTGCAATCGCTCTATTCATCTCTTAAATAGGGAGGCTGGTAGTGAAATGGCACTGGCAATGGCGGCATTTCAAAGCCATGACTTCTTACTTACTGGCGCGACATAAGGAACACGGGCGCAGGAATTATGAAAAACCTTGACCTTTGGCCAGCAGCCTCACACGCCGACCGTCATCAGTCATAGTGAAGGTCAAATGTAAGGTCAACAGTTGACAAAGAGAGAAGGTCAAACTATCTTATCTAAATAGGGCATTTCAAATGTATGGTTAAAGGTAGATAGAGGATTCACCCTGTACTTGTAGTACACGGGTGAATACCAACGCTATATAAAAGCTGTAAAAAAAGCGTGGAAATGCAATGAGAGCCTAACTTCACAATCTAAGAAGCAACATTTATTCTTTATATATGTTTTCATATTTCCCCGCTACCTTTGAGTTGAAAAACATAAAACATATAGTTTAATAGAATTCAAAGATGAAATTGACGGCGTTCTATCGCTGCCATCTTGTCTTTTTGCATTCTCTCCCATTTCACCAAATCTATGCCAATATAAGTACCCATTTGATACTGGAGCCAGGCATTATACTTCCTGTTCCTTACTAAAGCTATTTTTGCCCGTATTTAGACTACGTTGTCGTTCACCCGTGTACTGCGAGTACAGGGTGAATCTTTTATCTAGGTTAAAGGCTGACAAAGAAATAAAGTTGTGAAACCTTATCACGTTTAAATAACACATGTCAACTGTAAATTCAAAAGCAGACAAAGAGAGAATGGCATGTCATCTTATCAAGTCTAAATAGTGCATAATAAATTGGTTGTTGTTGGTAAAACAGTTTATTCATCAGAAGATACATTCTTTTAAGTGCCAAGGCACTGGTCTTCCGGCCGTTTACATTACATTGTAAATAGGTAGATCATCAGGTATTGTGATAGGGCATATTAGTAGATTATGAAGGAGGAGCCATACGAAGCCATATGAAGCCATATGAAGCCATATGAAGGAGGAGCCATACTAAGTTCAGTATTATGGGCTAAGATGGTGGGTGGCTGCAAAATCTGTGCTTCTATAATGTGTACGGTGTATGTGATGGAGTTGGGTTAGAGAATGGAGCCCTCCCCCACACAGAGAGAAATATGGGCGCTGCCATTTGTATACTCGTGTTGAATAATAAAAAATCCAGCAAACAGAAACGGAAATCACTGGTCAAACTTCGCCACACAGCAAACAAGGTGGATGACAGCGATTGGTTAATAATATATTTGTGTTGGTAAATAAATCAATAATTCTCTGAGCATTTAGCGGGGGGGGCGGTCCTAAGCATTGCTTATTCATATCAATATAAGATGGCTTAAATTATTAAATGATTGCTAGTCTTTAGCCCAATGGCAGCCATTTTCGAGTTATATGTGAAGGGTCGGGTGGGGGGTGGGTGTGGGGGTGGGGGGGGTGGGAGGAGGTGGTATGTGGTAAGGCATTACTGAAATGAAGTGTGTTGGATTCAGTGTAGAACTCAGAGTGTATGTAATCAAGGATGGCAGGCACACATGTAGGCAGCGATGGGAAGCCGGCGAAATGGTTTGTTTGTTTGTTGTTGTTTTACATCCTAGCAACATCTAAGGTCATATCAGGATGGGTACCGACTTGTGAAAGTGCGCACTCATGGCGACTTTATAGTGCTGTCCCACTGGGAAACCAGGCCGCCGACACCATGACCTGGTATCCCACTCAGTCACATTATCCTGACACTGAGCACACCAGTCCTTGCCCTGTCCTAATAATGCCGAGCGCCTGGCTAGGAAGCGACAAGTATCAATTCTTAAGTCATTGGTTTGACTCGACCAGGGTTCGAACCCATGACCCCACGATCTACCAGCACGGGAGACGGACGCTCTAGTGAAATGGATTATTGTGTTCGCTTGTTGGGGTTTTACCTCCTAGCAACATCTACAGTCACATCGGGATTATTAGAATGACAAAAGGATCTTTGTCAGAGGACGAAAGTGCATTGCATGCGAATAAAATGAAACCGTGAAGTTGCCAGTATACCTAGATTACTAAGGTGGACTGTGGGATGATCCTCTCTCTATTTTATATAAAGATAATAAAAAGGATCCCCCCATCTTCTCGGCATACTCTATTAAGACATACTTCAATCAAGGACTCTTAAAGGTGCATACTCCGATAAAAGCATCAAATGTTCCAATGCAACGCACTTATCTAGATTTTAATATATTAATTGAGAATCTGCAGTCACATTTCTTTCCTAACACTGTGAATTACACTTTCTGCTGTCAACATGGACAATGTTGAATTGTCTGAAAGAGACAACAATTATTTACTGAAAGAAACATGTGTCATGGGGGTGATGAAAATTAAAAATATTGCACCTAAAGCAGGATTCTTATTCACACCTCTTGCATTCCGGGATAGCATGCTAACCATTACACTGCCTAGGCTCCCTGATGTCATCAACATATCCACACTCACCTGTCTATGTGGATCCTTGCTTGAAGGGTCCCTGTAGTCTAGCACACTCTTCACCTCGAGTAGTTTAATGCTTACCATTACATACTTACATGCAATGTATAGGACCCTGGTCCTGACCCCAGTGCCACGGGGGTGATGACAATATTCTAATCCACACCTCTTGCATTCCAGGATAGTTTGCTAACCATTACACCACCTAGGCTCCCTGGTGTCATCACCCTACCCACGCCCAGCTGTCTATGTGGATCCTTACCTGAGAGGTCAGTGCAGACGACTACACCTGCTTAAAGCTGAATAGTCTGAACGTAGTTGAGCGTACCAGCATCTGTCCTTCTCCTGTATGTTAAACTACGTTCAACTACGTTCAACTGCGTTCAACTACGTTAAACTACGTTCAACTACGTTAAACTACGTTCAACTACGTTCAACTACGTTAAACTACGTTCAACTACGTTCAACTACGTTCAACTACGTTCAACTACGTTCAACTACGTTTAACTACATTAGCCTCCACACTGTTCAACTACGTCCACTAACGTGTATGTGACCGGGTCTTTACTTAAGAAGTGCACCAGTATCTGACTTGGATGTGTAGTTTAAGATAAGTCTAAATAAGTGTTTTCCTTCCGAAAAAGTGATCAATCAATCAATCAATCAATCTGGGCGTAATCGATTAATCGACTCTGGTCACCCGAGCCACTTTTTGGCGCATGCGCACATCCTGCAGACTCGGGTCGAATAATCGAATACGCTTCTCCACGCTCGGGTGACAAAAATGGTGGTTCTTTTATTAGTTTTTTTTAATAGCCGTTATAATTACAGCAAAATATGATTTAAATATTTTTATGATGGCATAGTTTTGTATTATTTCCATTCAATTAATCTATGTTATTACAACAACAAAAATATGTACGACTGGTACCAGTGGCTGTTATCCTGCAGGATGGTACCAGCGCAAATGTGACATCATCGCTCCTTGCAAACCCCAGCAAAGAGGTGGGTTACTGGGGTCGGGTTGTTTTGCACACGGCACGTGTATTTGTCGACTCCACTCGTGGTGTTCTATTTGAAATTCGGACGACTCGGGTGACCCGTGTCGCTCGGGTCGTGTTAATCGATTTCGGCCTCGGATACAGCTACAATAGGCCTAGGACCTGTTTCTTTTTTTGTTGGTACATTAGTTGTTTAAGCAGGGGAAATTTCAGTCACAGACGACTGGTCTTCCTCATTCCACTGCTCCTTGCCCTATCCTAGTAATGCCGAGCATCTGGCTAGGAAGCGACAAGTATCAATTTTTAAGTCATTGGTTTGACTCGACCAGGATTCGAACCCACGATCTATCAACACGGGAGCGGACGCTCTAACTCATTCGGCCTCCCGTTGTTAGTCATGCTTAATTAATAGAAATTGAGTTAGTTCTTCAGATGTGGTGGATTGTAGCAACTGTCACTGGCTCCAAGATGTACGTGATACTTTTATCAGACTATGCGGCTTTAATCAACCAAACTCACCTCCATCTTGCATTCTCACCTCCACCTTGTGTTATCACCTCAATTTTCCGGGTCATGCTTTAGAATTCAGAGAACTGTGAGTCATCCTCATTATGTATTGATAGTGTTAATAAAGTTGTGAGATCATCAACATTTAGAATAGGCCTACTAGTACTATGCGAATAATTGATGTTATGTGACTCACTTCAACCATGTAATAGTATTCCTTCCCATCCCTCAAATTCCTTCAGTTTCCATGGTAACGCCACTGAAGATGGAAGCTCACGGCTTCGATGCTGAGAACTTTGTTTTGCAGATAAAATAAAACCGCTTAAAGTTGCATAGTCCGGTGGTTTTGAGCTTCTGTCATTTTTCTGAGATAAATGTATTAGGTTGATTGCTATAATCTACCTGACTTTAGTTCGACGTAACTTTTATTCTAAGTGGTTACATTTCTAGACATTTGTAGTGTAAACATGCAAATTTAGTTTTTTGCAAGCATGCTAAAACTCTGACACCATAGGTTTCTGCAGTAACGGGTTCAATTAAATTGAATCTATATGGCGACAAATGTTTGCTAAGTGCATCAGTTAGATATGTAGAATTAAAACTAGATAATTGATTTGGTCTTAAGAATTTGATGCTTCATCGGACTATGCGGCTTTAAACAAAAGGCCATATTACGGCCATATCACGTTCAAATCAGTGGTTCTCGTCCGATCACCGAAGTTAAGCAACATTGAGCCTCGTTAGTACTTGGATGGGTGACCACCTGGGAATACGGGGTGTCATAGGTGTGGCGTTCTCTGTGGCGGGGTGGTTAGAGTGTCTGACTTTTTTTCTAGGTCAGACTCCTCATCTGAGGGTCGGCGGTTCGATTCCCTGTGCCCCCAGCTCTGCCAATTTGGATTTCCACTGCTGTGTATAACTTACAGCGTCATCAAAGGCCGGTTGCTCTCATATCATGTCTATGTGGTGTGGGAGGTTAAAAATCCCTTGGGTCGTAAAGTGTAGGCTCGGGCTTTCTATCGACCAGCAGTGGAGTGGGGAAGACCAGTCGTCTGTGACTGGGATTTCCCCTGCTTGGGACAACTAATGTACCAAAAAAAAAAAAAATGAGAGACAAATAAGTGTTCACACTTCCTGTCTACCATATCGCTATATCGCTATAAAAGGAAACAACACACAATTAATAAAAGCAAATCTTGTTCAGTGTCTAAATATGTAAGGCTGTCACATGTGATATTTCTCTTTTAGCCCCAAATAATTAAAAAATTGAAATTGAAACTTTTGTTTACGTCGTTTGCACCGCACATTATTTGAACTCGTTGTGATAATTTTATTCATTAAACATTAATTGCGGACATAATTTACCCCGGCGCAAATGTCTTTAGCTCAGAATCTATAAGAACGAATGCACCACCAGGGAGTTGAGACATGAGTAGAATTGTCCGTGAGAAGGACTGGAACGACTGTACTTCAGCAAGACGGAAGAAGTGGAGCGGCTGGGAATAACTCAAGGATAGCCTTCCTTCTTCATTTCATGGAGGTCGACTGCAAATTGAAATCGCTTTCACTTGTTCAATATTGTTGATAAACAATATTGTAAATCATGTGTGGATTACAAGAGAAGATGGCGAGGCCTTTTTGTGGTCAATCATTTATTCTGACACAAATTCTGGAACAATGTGAAAATACTCATACCAAATAATAAAAATAAAGAATGGATTACCCTTTACAACAACGAGGGGGTGGAAATCAGCAACAACGATACTGCTAATATAATGAACAAACATTTTTCAACCATAGGCAATAAACTATCCAAACAATTCAACACAAACTGGACCACGAAAGCGCAACAATTAAACACAGACATTGGAGATTGCACAACCACAATAAAAGAGATAAGTGAGCTCATAAAATCAATTGATTGCAACAAGCCTTCGGGCATTGAAAATACCTCGAGTATAGTATTGAAAGATGCATTCGGATGCATCCCAGATGTTATATGTGAGCTATACAACAAATCGTTCACAGAAGGTACTTATGTGGACTGCTGGAAACTAGCCAAAGTAACACCGCTCCACAAAGGAGGGGATAAACAGGTACTGGGAAACTATAGACCGATCTCCATACTCCCACTGCCTGGTAAACTAATGGAAAAAATAATGCATAGACATATTATGGACCACCTAAACGAACACAAAATATTAAACAGTAAACAGGGCGGTTTCAGAAAATACCACTCGACAATAAAAACAATTGCTAACTTAATAACTGATATTGCAAACAGTATCAATAAAAAGAACCTAGTGGGTGCAGCATTCATAGACTTCAGCAAAGCGTTTGACACGGTGGACCACCCTATCCTAAGGAGCAAACTAACCCAAATGGGAATAACGGGAGTAACAGGAAAATGGCTAGCGAGCTATCTAGAAAACAGAAATCAATGCACCACAGTAAATGGATCCATATCCAATGAGGAAAAGATAACTTGCGGAGTACCCCAAGGGTCAGTCCTGGGGCCACTTCTCTTCCTCATATATATTAACGATCTAAACAACTGGCTAGAAATTGAAAACATCCAACTATATGCAGATGACACCGTGTTATATGCTGCAGGCAAAACAACCGAAGAAATAGAAATGAAACTGAATCTAACACTAACAAAACTAATCGAGTGGTGCCAACTAAATAGGATAACCATAAACAACAGCAAGTCAAAAACAGTACTATTTGGTACCAGGCTAACAAGTAATGAGAAAATAAAGTGTCTTCTGGGAAACACCGAACTAGAACAAGTAGACAACTACCGATATCTGGGAGTGGATCTAGACAGACACCTAAATTATGACCTCTGCATAACAAATACTATCAAAAAAGTAAACCATAAAATATGGCTACTGGCTAAACTGAGATACTACATGACTGAAAGCATGGCAATTAAAATATATAAAGGCGTGATCCTCCCCTACTTTGACTATGGCGATGTAGTATACATGGGAGGAAATACTAAACTATTAAACAAACTACAGGTGCTACAAAATAGAGCCCTCAAGGTATGCCTTCAGGTGAACAAAAGATATCCCACAATCGAATTACACAAAAAATGCAATGCAACACTACTAACAAGTAGAAGGGAAACGCACCTCAAAATACTGGCACACCATTACACCACAAAACCAGGCTACACAGCAACCCCCCGTAGGGACACCAGGCAAATGGCAGCCCCAGTGCTACTGACAGCAATAAGTAACACCAAAATTTATGAGAGAAGTGTGTTTGCCATGGCGGCACATGCCTGGAATAATCAACCCACACAACAACGGGCAATCAAAAGCATGGACCACTATAAAAGGTCCTTAAAGAAAACATAATACACAACCACCTACTGAAGAAACAATATCTCACCTGATCTTGGGCGCAGTCACTGCTTGCTGTGTTCTGGCACAAAAAGCAAAAGACCGGCCAGAAAAGATGGTAGATATTACAAATACGGAAACTAGCCCTACTAAGTACTAAGGAATTCGAAATGACTGTCACCATAGGGCGCAGTCCGTCTGGGTATGTGTACTGGCACAAACCAAAGCAGAACCAGGCAGGCCACGGTCATGCATCCGAATCACCCTGAAATACGAAATGGCTAACCATACAACACAGCCATCCCACCTAGTCGCAGTCCTGAAGGGTCCAGGGGAGTTCTGGCACACTGGTGTACTATCTAAGGACAGGGCATGGGTGAAAGGATGCTGTAATAAACCACAATGGGATGGGATCCTCTCCCACAGGCCTGTATGTCATCTGCGTAGATGTACATAGTAGGCTAAGTTATCATATACAGGTTAGGAAAAAACTTGAAAATTAAAAAAAAAACTAATATAGAAACTACTAACACCCAAAACCGCAAAGGTTGGCCCGAGAAAAATCAGGTAAAGACTCCTGAGTGCGGGACCAGACCAATCCAGTACCACAGCTGTCCAGCGTTGAAAACAAGCACCCTCACGGGAGCTTATACGTTATGGGCAGAATAAAAAACTTGTCACAAAAAAAAAAAAAAGGATAGTGGTAAACAAATGGTATGCATGGAGCGGTGCTTGCGACACTATCTCGATGATAGGAGCTATCCTCAGGATGGTTGCAAAAAATGGTATGCATGGAGCAGTGTTACTGTTAGCACTATCTTCGCGATCCTATCCAGTGCTGGCCTATCCTTCCTCATTTTACCAGGGTTAGCGCTATCCTGTCAATGATAGCAGTAGAATATGGGTTTTCCATCCTGATTCCACACTCTCACATAGTAATACTTATTAGTAATAATTATTAGTAATTATTATTATGACATAATTGTCATGAGTGCACACTATCACAAGTTAGTAGGCCATACCTATCCGAATATGACTTTAGATGTTGCTCGATCCTGGGAATGGGCGATAATACAATTACAAAAATGACAGTGGAACGCTCTCCAAGGATAGTATGTTCTGTGGAATGGAGCTAAGATAGCGTTTGAAGAGATGTGAACATGTGAAGGATATGATTATTGCCAGAATACATAAGTCAAACAATGGCCAGATTATATTCCTTTAATAGGGATAAACGGAAATAATGCGATGCATGACACATTCTCATGAACTATCCAATTACTACATTTACCATCAAAGATCTGGCTAAATAACTTTATCTATGGGCAGCTGGAATACCAGTGCTTCGGTGCTGTCGACAGATACATTCTGATGAATACAATATGTGTCCCCCAAATCTAAGAATAATCGACTGATGTACCTTACTCATTACTTATTGTGTAAACATTAAATTCAGAATTTACTTCACACTTCAATTTACTATAGGCATATCTATAATCCATTAAGATGTGTGTGTGTAAATGGTTATATACTTGTAACACTTTTGGTCGGAAGACCAGTACTATGGCCCTGACAAGATGCATATGAATAACATTCTTTTTTGTTAATGATCGAAGTTAAGCATGGCCGGAAGACCAAACCATCGGTGCTGAAAAAAGATTGTATTCAGATGAATAAAAATGCTTACCAAAAAAAAAAAAAAAGTTATATATATTTGGTTTGATAATATTCTTTGTTTGGAAAATAGGTAGGTGAAAAGTTCCACACAAAAATAAATCGCCGTTTGAGTGCTAGATCAATCAACCCTGCATAGTACAAAATGGACTGGCTGGTTCCTGGCATGATCGAGCACGTAATAAGCCTTTATTATCGCCATACTAAGAAGAAGCCACGCAGCCCACTGGTTCCTGTGGGCTCCTGTGATAACATATATATACTGTATAAGCCATTATACGAGCATAATAAGGCCGGAAGCTTCCATCTTCTCCCCAGCCTATCTTCTCTCTCTCCCCCCCCCCCCCCCAGTCATCTACTGGTGGAGCCGGCTTAACCTACAAACTTCCATCCTACCCTCACTCAGATCCGTTGGCGGGCGCCACACGTCTGTGCACGCACCACTGCCCCCCCCCCTACATACACTCACTGTACCGCTGGATTTTTCTTTTTCGGTAAGGGGCATAGTTCTGCTTGCCAGAGATTACAACTTTTACCCACTATCATGTCTTGTGTCTTTCTTATTATGTAGGACAACTATTATATATATATATATATATATAGATAGATATATATATATATATATATATATAGGTCATTCTCAGAAACTGAGACTTGTGACGATGTGACAGTGCGCACTCATGGCGACTTTATAGTGCTGCCACCCTGGGAGATCAGGCCACTGACACCTTGACCCAATTTCGCACTCAGTCACATTATCCTGATACTGAGCTAACAAGTCCTTTCTCTACTCTAGTAATGCCGAGCGCCTGGCTAGGAAGCCACAAGTAGCAATTTTCGTAAGTCATTGGTTTGACTCGGCCTAATTTCGACCCTCCGACCTTCCGCGCCAGAAGTCTGCGCTCCTACCAATTCGAGCACTGCGTCTGGTCTGCAGCAAAGCAGCGCATCATACATGTAAGAAGTGACATTTAATCTACCGCAGGATCTTTGATTGCACAATTTTTGGAAACTCCCCTCCCTAGTGAAAAGTAGCCTTGTTAGGAGGTTCAGAGTTCATTTAAGTAATAAATTATGTGGCTATAGGTTGGCATACAAACCAACCATCAGAAACAGTTGTCCGCCCAACATTGGACCATGGGTTGCAAAGGCAATGTAAATTGTCAATTGCTAATGCATGTAATGCATGTAACTGAACCACACAAACACGTCAGTTTAACGTTCATGAGTAAGTATATATATCTTGTGTAAGGCCTAAGATGTGGGACCCTATTAACACGTGGGGTGGGTGGGACGGCAAATTAAAGTCTCTAGCCGGTCCTGTCCTTAGTGTGTCCTCCCTGCTCCTTGTCGAAGTGAGAATGTCTGCGGATGGCAGCCTTATATAGGCTGAGAGCGGACTTTGGTCCTAGTGGGACAGCACTATGAAGTCGCCATGAGCATGCATTGTCACAAGTCGGTGCCTGTCCTGCTATGACCTCAGATGTTGCAAGGACGTGAAACTCCAACAACCATTCCAAAACAGCTTGTTCACAGACAGAATTCAATTGAGGATCTTCTTCATCTGCAGCAATCTTCAACCTGCCTCATTAAACTGGCAGGTCCCACTTACTTTGCACGTGCACCATTGTGGGCAATGTCGGCGTGAGGATCACTATTACCCTGGTCTTGTTGCCATGGGTACCACATTATTGGTTTTGATGTCACATTGTTAATGATTTGGCCTTTTTCTTGGGGGGGGGGGGTAGTAAGTAAAAATAGTTATTGTTGATGGTGTATTAAGTATGTTGGCAATACTACATGTATTTAAGCTATCCCACAAAATTCGACCCGATTTTGTGACTCTGCGATGCATATGTAATTATAAATAAATCAACTAGGAAAGTGATCATCAGTGTGTGATGTCGTTCTGGTTTCTTGATGCAGAAATATAAATACATTTAGAAACTGACAACAAAGTAGTAACTAAGTCTAGATTTATCGAGTCCTAGGCTCAGCTAGACCAACATACAGAAAATGTCTGAATTCCGCATTATCGGGTCCTATATCCAATACATTAACTCTGAAGACCTGTAAGTACAGCCTGATTGCAAAGGCCAAGTCACACTTTACCGGATGGCGCAAAATTTCCTAATTGTGGTTGATTCACTGAGGGGAGCCGGGTACCCACCACGACCCAAGCGGCATCGACAAACACTAACCGAAACCTCCCCCCACACCTTGCCATTCGGTTTCGCTTCCTCAAGGCATCGACATTTTACCACCCCCAACCACCCTCTATATAAAGAATACTGCGTAGGGGTTCCGCTCCGGCGGCCTCAGAGCATCCGGTGATCCGGGAGGCCCCCATCGACATCGACGCCCTGGACTGATCCCCGCATTGTACCGTTGCTCAGATATAAATTTTCTTTCTCCCACATATGTCTCCGGCTTCTTTTACTCGAATCGAGGAAACGGATTGAAACGGAACAAAGTCTGTTGATATCCGGAAAAGTCTGGTTTGTGTCCGTTGCATATGCGTGGATATCCATTGATATCCATTGATATTCGGCCCGATCCGTTACAAGTTTTGAGCATGCACAAAACTTGTAAAGGATATTATTGGTTACCGTCCATTCCCCTTCCGTTCCCGTCCAATACCGCCTGTTACCGTCCGTTACCATCCATTACCGTCCATTACCGTCCGTTACCGTCCATTACTGTCCGTTACATATCCATTACACGTCCATTGCATTCGTTATAGTTCTTTTTGCATACTGAATTGTCCGTTGATTGTTAGATATGTTATCAACCATTACCATCCATTACTGTCTGTTACCCGTCCATTACTGTCTGTTACCGGTCCGTTGCCATCCGTTACATAATCGATACATTTCAAGTCCCAATCACACCGGATTATAATATTTTTGACCGTTTCAATCCGTTTCCTCAATCTGGTAAAGTGTGACATGGCCTTAATGCACACTCTGGTAAAGTGTGACAGGGCCTTAATGCACAATCTGGTAAAGTGTGACATGGCCTTAATGCACACTCACCCACTGCGATCAGTTTGCCAAAGGCTGGTGTCAGACAATAAAAAGAGCCGATGGGAGCAGTCTGACACGCCCAACTCTGCCACTGCCTTCAGATTGTTCATGTTGGTTCGCCAACATGGGTAATTTGCGTGCGAACAAGGAGTCTCCCCGGTGGCGCCACCTGGGTTTGAATCCTCACCAACATGCCCCTACCAGGTTTCGCACGAACCCGAGTCTCTCCTGAGACCTCTGACGTCACGACTGCCCATCGTCGGCCCCCAAGACCCACCAAACCTCACTTCCACTCCAGCAGCCGGACGAGCAACTCACCACCTCAACTCACTGAGCCAATTGGTCAGATATAAGTCTGACCAATTAGCTCATCCGGATTGGTTTCAAACAACAAACACACGAAGGCGATGGGGTTGAGGGCCTGAGTCGACTTTCAACTGATGGACCAACTTCTGACCTTTAACCTACTGTTTATTTGACTATTACAACCTTATGTGTATTGAGTAGAAATCCAATTGAATGAGCTGCTTGTTTGCGTCGTCAATTATAGGTGGTGGTGGAAATCAACTATTAGCTGTTCTCGGTAAATGCGTCCTAGATACAATGCCAATTCTAGAGGTGGTACCATGCGTACCAGCACACCGGAAGAAGGTGGTGGTGGTGGTGGAGGGAGGGGGGGCGGCCTAATTGTTTTGTTGACACCCTGGACCTGCCCCCACTTATTTGGCGCAGGTGTTCTATATCCGGAGGTCATATCACGTGACGATAGCTCCAGTGTTGACATTTGTGGTATTCTCCTGTGTGAACCAATCAGGACACTTCTTGAGTGACACCACCTGCCCGTGGCTCAGACGGGATAGCCGAATGAGTTGAGCACCCGTCTCCTATTTTGTAGATCGTTGGATTCGAACCTTGGTCGAGTCAAATCGCTGACTTAAACATTTGTACTTGTCGCTTCCTAGCCAGGCGCTCAACATATTTAGGATATGGCAAGGACTGGTTGGCTCAATGTAAGGAAAATATGACTGAATGGGATGTTGGGTCATGGTACTGGTGGCCTGGTGGCCTGGTGGGGCAGCACTATAAAGTTGTCATGAATGCGCACTGTCACAAGTTGGTATTCGTCCTGATATGACATTAGATGTTGCCAGGACGTAAAACTCCCAACAACCACCCAACTAACTTGACCCGTGTGGCCTCCGGCTGTGTGGTGGTTATTTATGAATATTTAACGGACAGTTGCTACAGTGACCTGTCAATCAATAGACTGGCTAATTCCGGGTATTTGAATTGAAATTGTGCAGAATCATGGTTTGCAGCTATTCGGAAGGATATTATTTCTAAGCACATTACCTATTTGTACGTAGTGACCAGAGGGCTTGACTCTCTCTCTCTTCTTTCACATTTTATACTCTTCCTTTCTCTTTGTCTGTATTGATTTCACTATAGCCTGCCTACACAACCACAGATTCGAGCCATAAACTTTACATACTGGTGACCACAACAGGTGGTAAATCTATTAGTTGGAGGAAGGATTCAACTTTACTTCATGGAGACCTAGTCTTTACAGTATGACAACAGCCTTTAACAAACTGGGCCGCGTTGAGAGTCCGTCTCGACGACGTCTCAGTGACATTACGGCGATGCTTTTTGGCCTATTTGTGTTCAGGGTGCATCGCGGTGACGTCTCGGCAATGCCTCCCTTTTCAGATAGGAGACAAAAAGTGCCTCGAAAATGGCCACCGTATCCAGCGGTTTCAGCCTATCACAGCACATCTTTTCCATTGCAAATGGCCACTGCCTATGGGGGTGGCCATCTTTGAGACAACAAACTGCTTTTGCAGTTCAGACTAGCGTGACGTCACGGCCATCTCCGAGGCGCCTCCGAGACGGACCCTGAACGCGGCCCAGATCTCACTGAGCATGCATTACATCGGGTTCTAACTCGAGGACCTACTTAGAGGCCAATGCAATGCAAGGACATAGTGAAACCCTTCAGGTGTACATTGTCACTGGCCTATATGCACATATCATTGGTAGCGTATTTAACATGTTTGTTGGTTGATTGTTGGAGTTTTACATCCTGGCAACATCTAATGTCATATCAGGATGGGTACTGACTTGTGACATTGTGCACTCATGGCGACTTTATAGTGCTGCCGCACTGGGTTCTTGATTGCTTGATTGATTGGTGGTTTCTTCACGTTGTGTCGGCAGCATAGGCGATATTCACGTCGATGGGAGACCAAGTTGCCAGCACCATGATCTGATATCCCACTCAGTCACATTATCCTGACACTGAGCCAACCAGTCCTTGCCCTATCCTCATAATGCTGAGCGCCTGGCTACGCAGTGACAAGTATCACTTTTGTAATTCATTGGTTTGACTCCACCAGGGTTCGAAAAGGGTGATGGACGCTCAACTCATTCGGCCATCCCGTTGGGTCTTATGTAACATGCCAGCACTACACACAATTATATTCTAAAGGGATTCACTAAAAAATTAACACTATGAAATAAAACATTTAATGAAAATCAAACTAATGACTGCCTACCCGATATGAGCGCACACAGACAGGGATGATCCTCATTTCTAACCAGATATCCTAGTGTAGAATTCGTCCGCCGGGTGGCGCCAGTTGCAGGTAATTAGGTTGGTCTATTGGTATCTCAGAGCGATCAATTAATCAACTATCTCGGATTACACCCAGTTTCTGACTAAAATATCACTTCTTCTCGCATCCCATATGTTTATCCGTGATGCTTTCCTTTGGTTTAAAAGTTGCATAGTCCGATGGTTTTGAGTTTCTGTCATTTTCTGAGATAAATTATATTAGATCGATCATTATAATCTACCTTACTTTAAGTTTGAAGTAAATTTGATTTTAATTGCTAACTTTTGAGATATTTACAAAAGGCAATAATTTAATTTTGGCAGGGATGCCAAAAGGTCTGACACCGTAGGTCTCTGCAGTAACATGTTCTCTTAAATTGACTCGGTATTACGCTATGTGGCAAAACATGTTTGATAAGTGCACCAGTATCTAAGTTATGTGTGTAGAATCAAGTCTGCATCACTGTTTCGGTTTTTTAATTTAATGTTTTCATCGGACTATGAAAACAAAAGACACCAGGGTGGTTCTTTTTCCCCATGTTACCTCACAGCGAATCTAAAAAGAAACACCTTAACAACATGATTGTTGCTGGTAACCATTTATCTCCGCGATGTGAAGCAAATATGACAAATACCACTCATCAGACATAAAAATTCCCATTGATTTTCCAACGCGGAGGACATTATGTATTCCTTGTTACATATCTTCAAACCATGCTTGATCAGTTTCTTTGCGGAAAGGTTCTCAATTTGTCTACTTTTGCATTCTATTCAGAGTGGTATGACAAGAGGGCCACCAAACTTGACCCACAAACCTCCCTTTCCAGATCATCGTGTTCCTTCAATCCTGGTTGGACACTTGTCTTCTCTGTCATTCCACCCATCACCACTGGCTGGCATTTCCTGCCGCAGTGCCTGGCTAGCTAGCCATGTGCATAAACTCATCACACATTCACCCAACTACTACTAGTTGTTTGTTGTTCTCACTTAGCCGTTAGCTGGCCCAGGTTCCCCCATTGACCTGACTTAATCAAATATATAATACTTGTATTATCGAAATGGAATTGTGTGCAGTTCCTATTGGTATTGATATTTTCATTTATCTATCAAGGAATTGTACTGTAAGGGCCAGAAGACCAGTGCTCTGGCGCTGAAAACATACATTATTCAATAAATAAACTACATTTTAAAAAGAAAAAGAAATCACTAATACATATTTAGAATAGATTAAATGAAGTGAATATATCTTATGATTTTAGGAGAGCCACAGTGCTTTCATTTGAAACCCCAGATGAATGATGTAGTCCAAGTAAAAAGGTTGTTCATCTTCATTTCTCTGTTACCAGGGTTACAGTGTATCTCATTAAGATGCTTTTAGACGCAGCTGGGATTCCTTGACGAAGCTGTCTGCCCCCCCCCCCCCCACAACCCCCCGTCCGAATCCCCCCCCCCCCCCAAATCCTGATGGCAGCTATCGAGCTTCATTACCAGAACATGTTTGTTTGTTGTTTTACGTCCTAGCAACATCTAAGGTCATATCAGCACTGCTACCGGCTTGTGACAGTGCGCACTCATGGTGACTTTATAGTGCTGCCCACTGGAAGACCAGGCTGCCAGCACCATGACCTGATATCCCACTCAGTCACATTATCCTGACACTGAACCAACCAGTCCTTGCCCTATCCTAATAATGCTGAGCGCCAAACTAGGAAGAAAAAAGTATCAATTTTTAAATCATTGGTTTGACTCGACCAGGGTTCGAACCCATGACCCCATGATCTACCAACACATGAAGATAACGCCGCTGTACCTGTCATAAGGGCCATAGCTTCATCTCTCATGGCATCAGCATACAACTACTTCTTATTTACACAGATATATCGACATAGTCGTTATACCTTGATGTGGCAGAATATGGATACAGTTAATCCTCGCATGAACATAAATTTAAAATATACATAAATTAAAAAAAGAGTCCAGGCGAAAAACCACGTAAACGTCTATAAAAAGATGTTATTAAAATACAACATTTGTACTTGAAAATAATTGTATTTCTTACCAATTCCACTTTTCTTGTGATGTCATGATTATGGAGTAATTAACAAAAAAGTAGGAATCTAAAAAAATAACTTTTTTAGGGTTTGAATCCAATGTTTATGTCACTTTTTGGATTGGCGTTTACTTGGTTTTGTGACTGAACTCTTTTATTATACACCATTTAAGGATTAATGTTGAAGGCCACCGTCCTAGCCATTAGGCTATCTAAGCATCCTAATGCAATCACCTGGCCCATACATACCTGTGTATGTGGTATTTTATCTGAATAATTTTGATCTAGTCATTTGACTCTACCGTTGCGATATTGCTATGGAACTTGTGGGTTACAGAATTGTATCGTGTTATATGCTGCAAATTATATATTCAATAGTTATTGCGTACCTTATTCTATCTACCTTTTTGTGTAAATAATCCTGAATTGAAAAATGGCTGGAATACCAGTGCTTCGGCACTGACAAAAGATGTATTCAGCAGAATAAACACATTTACCACCAAAAAATCAATATACTACACTTGTCCGACCTGTAATCATAAATGTCATCCTTGCTTTACAAACAACAAGATAGCACCTTCCAGGGTGTATTCAAGACCGTGTAGTACTCATAGTGCTCATCACACCGGACGCGGTGGTAGAATTGGTAGAGCGAAGGCTTCCCGTGCGGAAGGTCGGGATTTATTATGACTTATAAAATTGATACTTGTCACTGCCTATCCTGGCGCTCGGCATTATTAGGATAGGGCAAGGACTGGTTAACTCAGTGTCAGGATAATGTGACTGAGTGGGATATCAGGTCATGGTGCCAGTGGTCTGGTCTCCGAGTGGGACAGGACTATAAAGTCGCCATGAGTGTGCACTGTCACAAGTCAGTACCTATCCTACATGATACTACAAAATCTCGTTCTTCCACGTTCATTATCAATGATATCGGCCTGAAATGGAAAATTTAATAATTACACAAAATATGACATAAACAAATTAACGTTTCGCGAATACACAAACTTGCATTAAAGATGCAAATCTTTACGACAGTATAGCATTTGATAAATTAGAAAATCCAACTTCATCGAGATAGATAGTGTAGTAGTCTGCACTGACCTCTCAGACAAAGAGCTGCATCGACAGGTAGGCGTGGGATGGTGGTGACACCAGGGAGCCTGCATGGTCTAATGGTTAGCACCCTGGCCCGGAATGCAAGAAATGTGGGTTTGATTCCCGTTCTGGGCGCAATATTTCCCATTTCCATCACCCCTCCATGGCACTGGTTGCCATGACCAAGAACCTGTCCAAGGTAGGATATGGTTGTTGAACCTACCCTGTGTGTGTATAAGTGCATTGCCTGTATATATGTAATTGTAAGCATTAACTGACCATTTAAGAGACTTACAATTCCAGGGGGATGAGTGTAGTAGTCTGCACAGACCTCTCAGGCAAAGAGCTGCGTGGACAGGTAGGCGTGGGTAGGTTGGTGACATCAGAGAGTATAGGTGGTGTAATGGTTAGCACACTGGCCCGGAATGCACGACATACAAGTTGCCTCGCTTCCAGCTCTAGGCACAATACTTCCCATGCTCATCACCCCCATATGTCAATAGTGACTTTTGAGACACCCTGTACTATATACTGAGTGTTTCAATGGTGAAATAGAGCCACCATGTGCCTCTCCTGTAATGTTTATGGAATGCAGGCAACAGCTGGCTAAATGGGCTCTCCTAAATACTGCACACTGATCGCGGCCTGCTGTCGGAAACGAGCACTTCCGGTGATGGACGATGGCACAGGGCGGCGTCTGCGGTAACCGGATGTGTCCTGTGGCACATGCGCGCAGGTGACGACAACAAAGCACAGCATCCTGGGTGTGCCGGTGCACTAATTACTGTTACCGAACGCCGCCGAATCGGTAGAGCACAGGCCTCCCGTGTTGGGGAATGGGAGTTGAATTATCCGGCTTGAGTAAATACTAATGACTTACAAAATTTATACTTGTCACTTCCTAGCTTGGCGCTCCGCATTAATAGGATAAGGCAAGGACTGGTTAGATTAGTGTCAGGATAATGTGAATTGAGTGAGACATCGGGTCATGGTGCTGACGGCCTGATTTCCCAGTGGGACAGCACTATAAAGTCACCATGAGTGCATACTGTCACACGTCGGTCCCTGTCCTGATATGACCTTTGATGTTGCCAGGACTTAAAATTCCATCAACCAAGCAAATAAGTCCAAGTTCTGGCCTGTCCCAGATTGTTAATTGTTATTTTAGCAAGGACTCTTTGCATATGGATTGATTTTTGTGTGTTTTTTGTTGTTAAAGTATTTATTCATCTGAATATGACATTTGTCAGTTCCGGAGCACTGGTCTTCCAGCCATCTTACTATTGGAATTGACAATCTAATTAATCTAAGTTTGATCAGTGCTGTATTAGTTACAGCACCGATCCTGTAGAATTAAGGGAGTGGCTCCTGCTGTATAATGTACAGTACAAGTCACTGTAGTTCATGCAAAAATGGGGAGCAGCACCTAGTAGTAAGTGTGATATATGCGTAATAGACGTCTAGACCTGTGGTTAATATATGATGACGAGAGGCAGAGTTGGGGACAAAGAGATATGCAAATGAGATGACGTCATGGAAAGTTTAGACGGGGGGTCAAGCGTGCCCTAGGCCGTGAATAAACCATTCAGTAACCAGAAGTCAAAGTGTTCAGACGTCGTACTTTCACAGTAAGTGTATGCTCGGGGCAACTCAAACAATCATTGAGGGTTACATTTTGTCTCTTATAAAACAAGGTAAGTTTATAGTTGACAAGACATTTTGTCTGTCTTATATAATGTTCAATGTGTTTAAACAGGTTGATAGTTGTGTAGGATGTTTGGTGTGTGGATGGTTTGTTCATGATGGTTAAGGGTGGTGGCAGGGGAGGGGGGCCAATTGGGCAGGTGAGTTTGATTATGTACATGTGCTGATGGAATTATTTCTTCACTGTTTCAGCATTTGCCTCAAAGTTCCCGCGAATCGTCATTTACGAATGCACACACACCTGTCGCATTAATGACAACATGTTGTCTGCTTGCTGTGTTTCACAAGTGTCGCCATGTGGTGGAGGAATACTAAGAAATAGATACGACATACAGAATTTTCACAACTGGAAGTTGAAAGGAACATGTTTTTTTGTGGGTTTTTGTTTGTTTTGTAAATATGTGTATTCTGCTGAATAAGTTCTTTTGTCAATGCCCAAAGCACTGGTCTTCCAGCCATTTTTCAATTGAGGATTGTTTCCACGAAAATGGTATATGAGAAAGGTATATAATAAAAGTTGAATGCTCAATGTGCATATCCTGTGATATATTCCACTAGGAAAACTATCCAAGACTCATTGTGCTACAAGCGCATACGTCAATCCGTGCATTATTCTTATATAAAATTCATAGATAAATGTATATAGCATCATCCGAACAAGGTGAAATCTCCAACCTGTGTAACACAATGGCAGTCTGATAGTTATCCACAAGTTCAACAACAATATGGCAACAATAGTGTCATATGACTATATCAATATTATTAGGATCAATGTGAGTATTTTCATGGTATTTTGAACGTAAGCAAAATTAATCTTCTATATTCATTTGGTAAAGTCCTAATAAATGTTGATGTAGGAATTATATGAGTTATGTAAGTTTGTTAAATAACTGATTTCCACCAGCAACCAAACGCACCATCTGACTGACGACTGTGGAAGAACTGACGAGGGTAGCAACTCACCATGTAACATACTCAATGTAAAAGGTCTTTTTTAGTGTTGGTTGCATGCACATGGTTTCGCCGATGGGCAGTAGTGGACATAATACATATAGATTAATTTCCTTTTCCAATTTTGTTTTTCAATTATATGTTTGTACATAATTAACATTTGTAATACACATGCGTAAAACAACAACACACAAACGATGTACCCATGCAATTAGTGTTTTAATCTGGATACGCTATGCTAGTTTTTTTGTTTTTGTCACACTTTCGAAAGTTAGGTTTGAGGATAAGTTGTACTGGCTTCAGATACTCCATGTTCTTTGTTGTTGTTTCCTGTTCATTTTGCTTTGTTATTTCAACTGCACGTCTTGCCTGGCACTTCCATGGTCATTAGTCGTTTCGCACTGTGTGTTATAGAGGATTTCCACCACAATCCCACCATATGATGACAATGGCAGGAATTACTGTTGAGGGTAAAAAAAACATCACTCTGATGAATGCTCTGCGCAAAAGGTCTTATCGGGGATTCCCACCACCAACACACCCTCTGGTGGCAGTGGTGAGAACTAATTCAGGAACGCAGAATACAAGCTTGAATATTTTGGAGTTTATTCAAATAACAATTCAATCAATCATGGTAGCTAATAGGCCTGGACTGTTAGCCGCTCTTAAATGAATGGAGACGTTCTTCGATGGTCAACGTAGCACTTCTGGAAGTATGTAATGCTGACAGTATGCATCCAGTCGGGACTTGAAGCAGTTCACCGACTCCGCTGCTATGACACCTCGGCAGGTCATTCCACAGGTCAACCACCCTAAAGCCGAAAAAGTTGTGTCTAAATATGAGCGTAGGCCTCGAGTGTGTGGTAAAAGTAAATAAAGCCGTTAGGCTCCCAGCCGCTCAACCCTACATGTTACCTTATATCAGCTGGGGTGAGTAGGATGGTTAAATTAAGGGACAGCTTCCACACACCACGCAGCAGGTTCGGGCACTCGGGCAGTGGGGACGAACTGAGCAGCTGTCAGAACTTGGTTCAGTCGGAACCCGCTAGGTAGCGTATGGAGCGTAATTGTGGTCACTGAGGAGCGAAGGGAGTTATGAGACGGAGAGCAACGGGTTAAGAGCAAGCTAAAGCTAAGATTCCTTATACGCGGTATGCGGCATGCTAATGCGAATGCGAATTGAAAAGCATGTAAATGAATAGTGGTGCTTCCATACGTCCGAATGTGCGAATGCGAATGTGAATGCGAATGCGAATGCGAATGTGGCAAATGGATCGACCCATGGACTGATCGGTGTGGCATGCGAATGCGAATGCTGCTGCGTTTGCCGTAGAAACCAATACTGTTCCTTCACAAATTTAGAGGAAAACCCCCAACAAATGTTGGGGGTTTGCATATATCTACGTGGCATATACAACATTCGCATGCTGCATGCCGCATGCCGCATGCCGCATGCCGCGTGTAAGGAATCTTAGCTTTAGTGTGGGTCCTGCAGCCTGAGTTACCAACGTTGATGATCACAAACGTTGACCTGATACAGCTAGGCTTAGATGACAATTACATTGAGCAGTTTCTTGATAGCTCAGATGGGAGAGTGTAATATCTGAAGTTACCTAGTTCGAATCTTTGTCTAGTTGCCTTTTTAAATATTTGCTTCAAATCTTGATGTAGTCTTTTATTTACAGATGCACAAATACGTCACTACTAAATCAATACACATACCAGATATGGGCAACTATATTTATTGAAGTGTGCGTGCATTGGTTGATTAAGCTGGGGAAATTTCAATCACGAACAATTAATTTTTCTCATTCCACTGCTCCTTGTCATATCCTAGTAATGCCGAGCGCCATGCTGGGTAGCTGCAAGTAACATGTGTTAGGTTATTAGTTTGACTTGGCCAGGGTTCGAACATGCGAGTTCGAATCCCGTGACCTACCAGAACGGAGGCGGACGCACAACTCATTCGGATATCCGTCATTATATCTGAATTAAATCGTTGTCTGACATCCTCACGACCTATATCTGACAGCAAATATAGTGTCGGGTCGATATCGGGATTCGATATCGGCCCTAAGCAGGAGCCGATATCAGAACGATATCTGGAGGACGTCAGACTGCGAGCCGGGCTGATAGTTGAAGGGTTAGCAACCCCACCACCGGTGTTGCGGATTCCGAGGGACACCAGTTTCACAGGGACACATCGCTCCTGCACACGCGTCAAACTCGAACAGCATCGTCACTAACCTTATAAATTTAATATAATGTTTTTGCTAAACATGTTTTCTATATCTGTACCAAGCGATTTGTTTGTAGCTGGTGTAATTTTAGAGATATTTCACTTTTTCTGTATTGTCTGTATGAAGACTGCTCACGGCCATTGACAATGCCTTGAGTTTGACGGTACGCGCAGTGTAAAACGTTAGTTTTATTCAAAATTAATAGAATTCAAGAACCCTAACCTTATAAATTTAATATAATGTTTTTGGTAAAGATGTTTTCTATATGTGTACCAAGCGATTTATTTCTAGATGGTGTAATTTGGGAGATATTTGACTTTTTCTGTATGAAGATTTGCTCACGGCCGTTAACAATGCATTTGAATGGAAGTGTCCCTGTGAAACTGGTGTCCCTCGGAATCCGCAACACCGGCAATCTTCCCCCCCCCCCCCCTGCACGCCGGGCTGGGTGCGCTTTCACTTCAGGGCCGGTGCTAGTAGGGGTGTGGAGAAGAGGAAGTAGCACCCCCCCCCCCCCCCCCTCGCCCCTACCACCAAAGAAAAAGAAGAAAAAAAGCAAACCCAGTAGGTAACTTTCCTGACATTTCTGGAAATGGAATTTCGGAGCCTCTGGATTAAACAACCCACCCCCCGGCCTCCCCCTCTCAATTCATCGCGCCTTCGGCACTCATTCTTTCCAAGAATGTATCTGACAAAATCCAACAAAGATTCCTAGCTACGGCTCTGACCCTTAGCTGTGTTCGATTTACAAAAATCTTAATAATAAGCATTCTTATAATGCCGCCCATTCATTGTACTACTTAAAAACACAAGAAACATCAACTATGATCTGACAGTGAGTTGTGACACATCTTCATATGCAAAGTAGAGGTTTCAACATGTTCATAGCTATAGTTTTATACATTCAACATTGTCGATGTTGATATCAACATGGGTAATTGAACCCAGCGAAAGAAGTACACACCTTATCTATGGACGCGACTTCTGGCGCCATCTATATTGTCCTTCTGAACTAATATTTTTATTCCGACTTAGGCGCCACCTGCTGTAATTCTCCGTAACGAGCTATGATGCCTTTCCATTTCTAGACACTTCGACCAGAGCATCTCGATCGGAAGGACGTGTTTATCTAACTCAGATTTAACCGTCCCACTCACCCAACTAATTGTTATAATTGATGGGGTTAGTGCCTGGGATCCTCAAACTTTACTATCAAAAAGACTTCAACTTCATGACTTAACTGTAACAAGAAAATTAGTAAGAATGAATGCCACTTATATTATACTGTGCTTGTTTTGAGTTGGTTCAATTATAGTCAGCCATTTCAACCATACACAGTCCGATGAAAGAATCACGGTTTCGAAATAAGAGATCACCTAGATTTGATCCGACATGTCCTACCTAGCCACTAGTAAACGCGTTACGCATGTATTACTACATACAAGGATTACCTAGTCAATTTAAATAGAATATGTCGCTACTGAAGCCTATGCTATCAGAATTTGAACATGTAAGTTGGCAGGTTATATTTTTTTAACTTTACCGTTTAAGATTGGAGCTACTTCAGTAGATTATAATTCAGGACACGACATCATTTAGAGGGACTAACCTTTTAATTCATTAACAATTATACACAGACAAATAGATGCTCAAATAGACATGGCAGTTAATCAGGTTCTGGTCCCGTCTGGCGGCTCTGACACTCAGATAGATCCAAGGCCTAGACTACGTAACGTCGGGGTTGGGTGGGGGAGGTAAATAATTCATGTAGGATAGATGGGAGGTAAACTACTAGCTGATACGGTGAACTGCTTGGTGTGGAGATGGAGCGAGAAGTGAAGGACTGACTACAGGATATGACCGGTATGACGTCGATATTCGTTGGCTTGGTTAGGTAGTGAATTGGGAACTCGCTAGATGGCAGTGCTGCAGTTGCATTCGTCGTGTTATGAATTATTTACGGTACCGAATAACACACAATGATCAATCTGATATACATACCTACAAAAAAAAAGTGGGAGAAACCCCCAAAACCATCGGACTATGCATCTTTAAGTGCATAATACTTTCCTCAACAGATCTCGCATTTCGGTAGAAAATTTAAATATAAAAACGTGACCTTACTATAAAAAGGTTCTATCTGACAAAGTGACCAAATCGGTGTTATGGATGTAAAAGTGTACGATCTACAAAAGGCTATTATGCAGTTACACAACTGTTTCTCAACTGCTATTTTTCACTGAGATATATGTAAAATAATATTGTTCTATCTGCGTTGCTATCATACAGTTACACAACTTCATTCCTCATTATCTTGGAAGCACCATTTTGTCAAATAGAACCTTTTTATAGTAAGGTTGTGATATTTGTAAGCGTTCTATAATTCACTATAATATGCGTTGAGCCTAAATATGTACATGGATATACAATGGTTTTGAATGAATAGGAAGTGCAAGGTTCTCCTTAGCAACAGTCCATTGCTTTAACATAATTAACTACACACCACTACATACCATGGATTCTGCTATATATTTACACTTTATATCAAATAGACATTGTCCAATCTAGTATGTCACTAACCTAAATTAAATATGCTAAAAAAATTGGTATACATGCACTATGAGTCCGCACTGCCACCAAGTCAGTATCCGTCCGGATATGATATTAGATTACTTTAGGAGGTAAAACCCCAACAAACAAATTTGATATCAGGATGTGCTATAAACGATGGAAACAATTCTTATATGATTATCAAGATTTGATTAATGTTTAAACCGCATGTACTTCAGACGGGCCCGGGGGGATATGATTGAAGTATTCAAATATCTCCATGGTATCTACAAGACAGGCAGCCCCCATATCAGAGACTCCAACACCAGGACCAGAGGACGCTCCCTGAAACTGAGGAAGTGGTACTCCAGACTGGACCTGCGACACAACTTTTTCGGCTTTAGGGTGGTTGACCTGTGGAATGACCTGCCGGAGAGTGTTGTAGCAGCGGAATCGGTGAACTGTTTCAAGTCCCGACTGGATGCATACTGGTCAAGCATTACATATATCTTGGAGCCAGTGACAGTTGCTATGATCCACCACATCTGAAGAACTGTCTCCATTTCTATTAATTTAGAGCGGCTAACAGGTCCAAGGCCTATTATAGCTGTATCCTATTGATTGATTGATTGATTGATTGATGGGAATTTTGCAATGTGTGGAACTCGGGAGCTCTGAGTCAATGGAAGCCATTCCGGCCATGCGTGAAGATGTCTGTTAACACAGGGGTCTGCGCAAGCGCAAAACCCGAATTGCATAATGTAGCAATCAGCCAGTGCCTTTTCGTGTCCAAATTCAGATTTGGAGGGGGATCCCGTCATATGACGTCACTTTCCAATGCATAATACAAGTGATTAAGGAAACGTGTGAAGCCAAAACAGAATGTGACCGTGGTTATGTCTCTTTAATGATGCTAGAAAAATGCACCGTTAACTGTAGGCGTGGAACTTTCCAAATGCGCATCGCATATGTATGTCGGTTATTTTTTATTTTTTTATTTTTTTTATTGAGGCTCATTGTACCCAGGCTTGTTTTCAATGCTGGCCAGTTGTAGTGTTGGTGTTATGTTACCACACAGTAGCTGCTGATAAGGTATTTGATTGCCTGCATTTCAGTAGCAGATAGATAATTGGTTGGTATGGTTAGTAGCCTATGTTAGTTTTTTTTAATTTTCTTGGCATATATGTATTTTATTTTGTTCTACTCTTATTACTAGACTGGCCTACTCCTATTTAGATATCATAGGCTTGTACGTAGCTGTGTGGTGTGTTATCTGGCTACTGTTGGCATGGTTACCTTCCATTGGATGTCCCGCTGGTGCGCCGTAAATATCACATGCCCCTTTGCAGTGCAGCTTAGTGGGGGTTTCCTAGCCTAGTTTGCACAGATATTTTTAAAAGTTTTTAGGTCAGGAATTTGTCGTTCCTTTACCGATTGGACATTCCATTGGCAGCCATTTCCAGCGTGCTTCTCTCATGAGCTTTTATTTGGCTTCTGGTCTGCTTCGGTAGTGGCGCATTATTTGCTCTAGTAGCCCTTTGCGGTTTTGTTAGGAGTTTATTGTTTTGACTATAGCTATATGTTAATGTTTTCAAATGAATTATTCTCCTATTTTCTAGTAATTTTTCTTGGTTCTTTTGTGTATGTCATAGGTGGGGTGGAGTTTGTCTACTCATAGACAGATTTTTAGGGCTCTGTTCTGCAGTATTTGCAGTTTTTTAGTAGTTCTTTTCTCGCACCCATGTAGTTTACATCTCCATAGTCAAAATAGGGGAGCACCATGCCCTTGAAGATTTCTATTGACATTTCTTGTGTCATGTAGTCTCTTAGCTTTGCAAATAGCCACAGTTTGTGGTTTACTTTCTGGATAATTTTATTTATACATAGGTTTTAGTTTAGTTGGCTGTCCACCTCAAGGCCTAGGTATTTGTAATGGTCTACATTTTCTAATGTTTGGTTTCCTAACTTACAGTGTAGTTTTCTTTCTGGCATATGCTTATGTGAGAAGAGTACTGTTTTTGCTTGTGTTGATGGTTATTTTGTTGGACTCACACCACTCGTCTAGTTTTAGTAGGAGTTTATTTAGTTTAGTTATTACCTCCTCTTCTGTGGCACCATATGCGTGTATATGACTGTGTCATCTGCATATAGTTGGAGGCACTCAGTTTGCAAAAGAATTTCTAGATTGTTTATATAGATTATAAAGAGTAGTGGCCCTAACACTGACCCTTGGGGTACACCACATGTGACAGGTTGGTTGTCTGATAGTGTATTGTTTATTTTTGTTTTCTGTTGCCTATTGCTGAGGTAGCATTTTATCCAATCCATAGTGTTGGATTTTATGCCCATGGTTTTTAGTTTTTCCAATAGTATTTTATGGTCTACTGTGTCAAATGCTTTGCTGAAGACAATGAAGGCTGCTCCAACTAATTGTTTTTGGTTCATTGATGGCAGTATGTCATTTGTTAGGTTAGCTACATAAGGTTATTTTGTTGGGGTTTTACGTCCTAGCAACAACCATGGTCAGGTCAGGACGGCTTATGTAATCGGGCCTCATATTAGTAGTGTGTGACTACATATATGGCATTTGCTACACACCACACACTGTTTGCTATGAAGGTACACACTGGTATAAAATATGTGCATAGACATTAATCGATACTAATTATATAAAAAATAACAGTAGATGTAATATGTACAGCAAGATATACAATATGTATATCGTACAGACATTCTTCAATACAATTGAATATTAATTATATATCTTATCATTCATACTATTAAATATATGATATATAATTATCATTCAAATATATAAGATATACATGATATATATTATATATGTATTATACATAGTATGTATAATTATTTTGTATATATAATATAGAATGCATTATATATAATATATGTAATACATTTACTATATATATAGTGTAATATAATACATATAATACATATAATATATATAATATATACAATATACATAATTTATACATATAATATATCATATATCATATATATATATAATATATAATATATATTATACATTATTTATTGCATATATCATATATATATATTATATATATAAATACAATCCAGATACACCCATGTATATCCATACACAATCCTCCACTGGTTCATTTAATTACGACCACTCGGCGTCGCAGATGATCTGGAGATAGTTCCGGTATACCCGGCAGATGGAGTAGCCGTCGACCATGCACAGAGTGCCGACGGTGGCGCCGACTTGCGTGACGCCGGCGAACCAAATCATCGTCTCCTTGTTGGCGTCCCTCAGGATGACGGCGATGGTGATGCGGGCATACGTGAAGAGCCCCGTGATGGCCACCCAGGCCACGGTCTGTGTCGACAGAGAGGGACATGAGTCACACATTACAGCCTTCCTGATATGACCTTAGATGTCGCTAGGATGTAAACCAACAAACACACACATTACAAACAGACTTTTAGGCGTTAGGCTTTAGGCATAGCGATTAGGGTTCACAATGTCATCGAAGGCGTTCCACTTTAATGGAACATGTGGAGGCCTATTTTTTACGCAATGGAAATAATTCTTGTATGAGTGTCGAGACTTGAAGAGTTCAGGCACAAAACCCCATAAACGCCAATCCAAAAATTGAATTAAAATAACACATGTTTATGTGAAGGTAATTTTAAATCTCACTAATCCAACTTTTCTTCTGATGTAATGGCTATAAAGCAATGAATAAACAAAAATATGAATGCAAAAAATTAACCTTTTTCAAGGTTTGTCGACACAAATGTTATTATTAATTTGTTTGATTGGTGCTTACAAGGTTTTGAACCTGAACTCCTCATATGATTGATGCGTAAACATGGGCATATTGTAATGCGTGTAACACGTAAATATTTATAGCAACTCTGAGTCAATGCGAGCCATTCCATCCATGCGTATACATGCCTATTGACACAGGGGCTATTACATCTTTAGATATATAGAATCAAATCTAGATAATTGTTTTGGTTTTGAAAAGTTGATGTTTTCATCTGAGCATGCAGCTAGAATCAACTGATGTAAGCACCAAACACATTTGTTTTGATCAATAAAAAAGAATTCTAACGCTGTCCTTTTCTCTTTCAGCTGTCATGTCGTTGCATCTCCAACTCAACCCAAATTTGACAGCAACACCACCAGTTATCTATAAGGGAAGCTGTATCTCCCCAGGTTGTAGCCTACACAATCCACACCCACTTTTCCCACAATGTCACATGACACATCTTGTAGACTTTTCAACTGTGCCTTCACTACAAGAGGACGCTAACAGGTCAGCAGTAGAGCAAAGCTGGTTCTACACTTACAAAGAAAAGCTACAATCTCTCTTACATACACGTATGCAACACGTTGTGACAGCTTTAACAAAAATAGGATTGGGTGAGGTCACTTGGCCTGAATATTTCATTGCATTAAAGTTGCATAGCCCGACGAAGCTTCACATTTTCAAAACCAAAACATTCAGCTAGATTTTATTCTACATATCAAACTTAGATGCTGATGTACTGATTAAGTGTTGCTACATATAAGGGCATACCAAGTTAATTTAATAGAACCTGTCACTACATAAGCCTGCAGTGTCAGAGTTTTGGCATGGGTGCCAACATTAATTTAGCATGTTTGCACTTCAAATATCCCAAAAGTAAGCCATTCAAAATAAAAAATACTTCAAACTAAAGTAAGGTACATAATGCTAGTCAATTTCATATATTTATCTCATAAAAATAATAGTAACTCAAAACCATCGAACTACGCAACTTTACTGAGCCTATCCACATATCCAGAACTTGCTCCTTTGTGGGTATCCATCCCCGCCTCGCTCAACGTGAGGAAGATTTAGCTTCAATGGCTGTCGTTTGAGACTGGACTACCTGCCTAAGGCGGTCTGAGCATGCTTTTCAAATAATTAAAGTTGCATAACTAGGCGGGATGGCCGAATGAGTTAGAACATCCATCTCTCGGGTTGGTAAATCGTGGGTTCGAATCCTGCTCGAGTCAAACCAATGACTTAAAAATTGATACTTGTCGCTTCCTAGCCAGATGCTCGACATTACTAGGATAGGGCAAGGAGCAGTGGAATGAGGAAGACCAGTTGTCTGCAACTGAAATTTCCCCTGCTTAAACAACTAATGTACCAACAACAAACATCAAAAAGAAATAGTCCGATGGTTTTGAGTTGGTCATTTTCTGAGATAATTATATTTGATTGATGGCTATAACCTACCTCACTTTTTAGTTTGAAATAACTCATATTTTAAATGGCTAACTTTTGTGATAATTGAAGTACAACCATGCAAAATAACTGTTGGCAAGTCAGTCCTCTGACACCATAGCCTGCTGCAGTAACAGGTTCTATTCAATTGCCTGAGTATCCCCTTCAATGTGACGATAACTGCTGAAGTGCACCAGTATCTAAGTTAAGTGCCTGTCACACTATGCCGGATTAAAGCGCCTGTCACACCTTACCGGATTGAGTACCAGACACCACCGGACAAAGAATTGTCTAGTCCGGTGCTCTCCGGTGACATAAAGTATCGAAATGTACTGAAATGGAGCATAATTGGGTCAATTGCCGCCGGGCAACCAGACAAGTACTGGACAAGTACCGTACATGTACCGTACATGTACCGGACGAGAACCGGATGAGAACCGGACACGGGACGGATGGGTACTGGACATGTACCGGACAAAACGGACAAATCGGACACCAACCGGACATCAACGGATGGGTACCGGACATACTGGACACCAACCGGACACGTCAGTCCGGCAGTGTCCAGTAGAAGTTTCGTGCATGTTCAAAACTTGTACCGGACACTGCTGGACACCACTGGACACCGCCGGATGGGTACCGGACATTGCCGTATGTCATGAGACAGTGTCCGGTACCCCAGACCGGTCAGGTGTGACTGGGCCTTTAGCAATGGACAGAATTGTCTAGTCTGGTGGCGTTTGGGAGTGATAAGTATCAAAATGTATTAAAATGTGTCAAAGTGTTGCGATATCGGGTCTAAGGCCGCCGGACGAATGGACATGAAACGGACATGAAACGGATAGCCAACGGATGAAACAAACTCAAACCGGACAAGAACTGTAGACATCAATCCGGCAGCATCGGTTCCAAGTTTTGTGCATGTACAAAACTTGTAGCGGATCAGGCCAGATATCAACGGATATCAACAGATATGCAACAGACGCAAACCAGACTTTGCCGGATATAAATGGACTTTGTTCAGTTTCTTTCCGTTTCACCCCATCCGGTGATGTGTGACAGGGCCTTTAGACATGTAGAATAAAACCTAGATAATTGTTTTGGTTTTGATAAGTTCATATTTTTATCGGACTATGCAGCTTTACTGAGATGAGGCTCCCACTTGGTTGGGCCGATATAGAAACAATCAAATGCATTCAAAGAAATATTTGCACTACATGTAAAAGAGCTTACAAACAAAGTAATCGCATAGTTACAACTTAGAAATATACATTTTCGAAACAGAAACATTTCCCCGGATCTGATCCGACATACCCAACTTAGATACTAATGCACTCACACATTTATTGCTACGCAGAGGGAATGCTAGCTCAATAATAGAACCTGTCACTACTAAAGCAGATGGTGTCCATCTTATCGACATGCACACCAACATTACTTGCAATGTTGGTATTGTGCTTGATTCGAAGGAAACGCCCCTTTGTTTGTTTGTTCAACAACCCCACAGCACAAAAGACCAGACGGGATGGCTGAATGAGTTGAGCGACCGTTTGTGGTTTTGCTGGATCATGGGATTCGAACCCGTTCGAACCCTCGTCGAGTCACACCAGTGACTTAAAAATTGATACTTGTCACTTTCTAGCCTGGAACTCAGCATTATTAGGCTAGGGTAAGGACTGGTTGGCTCAGTGTCAGGATAATGTGATGAAGTGGAATATCGGCTCATGGTGTCAGTGGCCTGGTCTCCCAGTGGGGCAGCACTATAAAGTCACCAGGAGTGTGCACTGTCACAAGTTGGTACCCATCCTGGTATGACCTTAGATGTTGCCAGGAAGTAAAATTCCAACAACCCACCAACCCAGCACAAAAACTGGGTCTCATCGAAAAGAACAATCCACCGCCAGACCCGCTAAAGAAATATGGAAGGACCTCAAAATGTATCGAACTACACAGCGTCAATGCGCTTCCTAAGCCAGTGCCACCTCACCGTTCCCCGGCTCTACTCACCGTGAGCAGCTCGCCGTTATTCTGGAAGATTGGCGAGTCCTCCTTTGATGCAGACTCGTGACTGAAGGCGATCAGTGCCACAAAGTAGGTCAGCAGAATCGTACCGAGCGACGTGAATGCCACAACGAGTGTAACCTTCGAATCTGATGTAACGCGGGCTCCGACAATGATCACCACGATCGGGGTGAGTGACGTCAGCAGCGTCCCAGCCACGAAGGTGTTATTGCCGATCGGCAGGCATCCATGGGCCTTGATGGAGGAGAGGGGCCCAAACAGGAAGAGGCTCGTCCAGAGGGTGATGAGCATCAGCAGGCAGAAGGAGGGCGCCAGGTCCAAGCACGACTCGCTCGGCTTGGTGTCGACACTCAAGGCATGCTGCGGCGCATGCACAGACCCACCACCGCCGGCTGCCCGTGTGCTTCCACCGTACGAGTTGCCCGCCCGCCTGCCTGGTGCATCAGCGAAGCGTGAGGGAGGCTGCGTTCGCGCAAAGGGCTGTTTAATGGAGCCGTCATCCAGAATCACTGGCTTCAGTGCTCCTGCGCCTGCGCCCGCACCTGCGCTTGTTCCTGCGCGATGCGAGGAATGATGGAGAGCCGAGTTGGTGTGCCCACCCCCCCCACCAACACCTTCACCACTGCTAGGATTCTGCCACGCGCCGTCCAGATCATCTTCAATCCCTACACCACCACCACCACCCCTTCCCGCTCCTCCTCCTCCACCACCACCACCACCGCCACCATGACCCAGTTCCACCACTTCCTCCATGCAGTCTACCTGGATCTGGTCGTATTCGAACCTAACGGACGGGATGCAGCGCAACGCCAGGAAGCTGAGGGCTGCGGCGGCTAGCACACCAGTCATGGCGAAGAAGTAGAAGGAGGGGTCAAAGCGCAGCTGGGGCGGGATGGCCGGCTTGATGGTGGTGGTCGGCTGGAAGCGTGTCCGCCAGCCGCTGATGACGTACGAGCCATTTGGCGGGCTGGAGCCTACATCGCACTCGGGTGGCGTGCTGATCCCCTCAGCAATGGCGAGCGTGTGTGGCAGGAGGGCAGCGAGGGCCTCACCCAGCAGCAGCGCCGTCACATAGGCAGCCTTGAGGCGCGCCACGAAGGGCAGGTGGGTGAGCGCTGCGAGACACGTGACCTGGCTGATGCAGAACGCCGCCACCAGGTAGATGACGCTAAACTGACCATAGACGATGGTATCGCGCTCCCAGAATGCTGCCATCGTCGCCATGGCGACGACAGACACAGCAAGCCCCAGGTAGATGGCGGGCGCCTCATGCACCGGACCTCGCGCACTGCAGCGCCGGGTCAGCAGGAAGACGGCACCGCTGATGTTTCCCAGCTGCAGCAGCGCCACCAGGTACTGTGGCAGGCGGTGGTTCTCAGGCACCTGGTGGCCTGAGACGGGCACCATGATCCATAGAGCATTGCAGCTCAGCGTGCCCGCCATCCCGAACAGGCACACGGCCAGGTACACGCCGCACGACGTGCGCCGCGCATGCTCCTCGAGAAGCGCCACATCGTCCAGGTCCTCCTTGTCACCAGTCATGCCCGACGACATGATGGCTGAAAGAGAAAAGCACAGCGTTAGAATTTGTTTCATCATTACACATTTGTTTGGCGGTGTGCATTAGTTGATTAAAGCTGCATTGTCCGATCAAAACATTAAATTTTCAAACCCAAAACAAATATTTAGATTCTGGTTCTACATATCTAATTTAGATACTGGTGCAGTTATTAAGCATTTATTGACACATAGAAAAGAATACTGAGGCAATAGTATAGAAGTTGTCACCACAGAAGCCTACGGTGTTAGAGGTTTGGTGTGCTTGCCAACATTAATTTGGCATATTTGCACTTCAAATATCTCAAAGGGTAACCATTTAAAATCAAACTTACTTCAAAGCATAGTGAGGTAGATTATGACGAGCAACCTAATATATTTATCTCAGAAAATGACAGAAACTCAAAACCATCGGACTGCGCAACTTTAAGCTTAGGAATTTTCAAATCGCAGATAACTGGATCTTCGTGAATCCCATTGTCCTTGCCCTAGTCTAGTAATTCCGAATGCCAGGGTAGACACCAACAATTGATTTGATTTGGTAGACACCATCGATTTGATTTGAACAGGGTTCGAACCCGGGGGTTCAAATCACATGACCTACAAAACCAGAAGGTGACCAATCAACATTTTCGAGATTTATAAAAGGGACAATTTTAGTGGGGGTGGGGGGGGGGGGGATCTTTAGAGTGAAAGGAGAGGAAAAGTGGAGTGTGTATGTGGTCGATTCAAAAGTATTTGGTTGGTGTAAACTTTGTGGACATGTAAGTTAAACTGATATACACTGTCCACCTCAGCTTATGTTATTCTCCACTCTCAGTTATCTACAGCAGAGTTCTTCATATCATCGACTGCCATCCTCTGACAACTTCAGGCCGCTTGTGGCGCCACCTGTCTGTACACACCTACATTTATCTGGCTACATGCCCTCAAGGGCGCATTCCATATACGCGTAATGCGTAATGCGTTATGCGTTACGCGTTATGCGTGTATGGAATGTAGCTCATAGGTTTCAAGGCATTTCGATTTTTTGTCGCATTCGCATTCGCATTCGCATTACGCATTACGCGTATATGGAATGCGCCCTTCACTCCGCCTGCAGATTAAAAAATAAATTTAGGCTAGAGGCGGTTAATGGTCTTAAACCCACTCATCTTGTTGTTCTTTTATTCATATGTAGACTTCTATATATGTGATCCATAATGCATTATACGAATATAAATGCTAGGAGAACATGTACTATTATTATTCCTTCATATGTGGCGTGGTGGTGTGCCCCACTCCCATCCCCACCCCCCAGCTGTCGGGGTAATCTAACAGAATGAATAACTCCACTCATAGACAAGTAGTAGCACACAGCAACGATCCCATCGTAAGTACCTTAATTCTACCGCTATATATAGCACATGGCACGGATATTTAAATTCCCACGAGCTGGTGGAGGAGAGGCCCCACTAATGTGGCTGTCACACTACGACGACAAGGGGGTGGCGACAGCCCAGCGACTTGGATTTTGTGAAAACCCGACGACATATGCAAATTCGGGCCAAGTTGGACGACAGTGCCACGACAGTGCCACGACAGTGCCGCGACAGTGCCACGACAGTGCCGCGACAGTGCCGCGACAGTGCCGCGACAGTGCCGCGACAGTGCCCCAGGACCTGTAGGAAGCAGTTTCCATGAGAAATATGAAGAATGGGACGGTGCAAACATGTAGGTTTATGCGGCGGACCTGTTAGGAGGCAGTCTTCATGAGAAATATGAAGAATGGGACGGTGCAAACATGTAGGTATATGCGGCACACAGAGACACAACAGAGACACACACACACAGACACACACACAGAGACACACACACAGACACAGAGACACACACACAGAGACACACACAGACACACACACTGAGACACACATGAAGCAGGAAGTGGAGAGGTGCATGCTGGTACCCACTCCCACCCCGAGGGAGCGGGGGCAGCGCAACCCACTCCAGGTCTTATTACATGCGATAACGGGCTTACAGACCGTGATCTGTAAGCCCGTTATCTGGTCTGGTGAATTGTCTGGCCAGCTACCCATATAGATAGCCCGAGATAAAGACAACCACCTGCCACTGCAAGGAACAAAGGTCCCCACCCCCACTCCCACCTCCACCGCTAACCGCCACCACCCACCACTCACACCCACCACTAGCAACACAGAAGGCCTTCTCCGTCCCTAGTGACAGAGCGCAGGCGCTGACCAGCCTCGCCTGCCAGCGCCAGTTGCCATGGCAACCGTAGACATTAGCACGAATTGCAAAGGAAGATTAGATTTGTCGTTGAATCCTCGCGTTACCACGGCAACTGGGGTGTTGTACACAGGGGTGGGGGGGTCTGGAGAAACGCTGGACACGCGTCTGGTTGTAGAGGGGGCGGGGTGTGGGTGGGGAGATGTGGGCGGATGTGTGGGCAGTGGGGGAGGTGGGGGGGAGGTGTGGGGGAGTGGGGAGGTGTGGGGGTGAAGGGGTGTGAGGTGTGAGGTGTGAGGTGTGAGGTGTGAGGTGTGAGGTGTGAGGTGTGAGGTGTGAGGTGTGAGGTGAGGAAGATTAGATTCGTCATTGAATGCTCACGTGAGGCTTGAGGTGTGAGGTGTGAGGTGTGAGGGAAGGAAGATTAGATTTGTCATTGAATGCTCGCGTTACCACGGCAACCGGTGTGTTGTACACCTGGGTGGGTGGGGGGGGGGGGGGTCTGGAGAAACGCTAGACACGCGTCTGGTTGTAGAGGGAGCGGGGTGTGGGTGGGGAGGTGTGGCCAGATGTTTGGGGGATTTGGGGAGGTGAGTGGGTATGTGTGGGGGGGGGAAGTGAGGGGGGAGATGTAGGGGAGGTGATGTGGGGGTGTGAGGTGTGAGGTGTAAGGTGTGAGGCGTGTGGCATGAGGAGTGAGGTGTGAGGTGTGAGGCGTGAGCGTGAGGCGTGAGGCGTGATGCGTGAGGTGTGAGGTGTGAGGTGTGAGGGAAGGAAGATTAGATTCATCGTTGAATGCTCGCGTGAGGCGTGAGGCATGAGGCGTGAGATGTGAGGTGTGAGGTGTGAGGGAAGGAAGATTAGATTCGTCATTGAATGCTGGCATGAGGCGTGAGGCGTGAGGCGTGAGATGTGAGGTGTGAGGTGTGAGGGAAGGAAGATTAGATTCGTCGTTGAATGCCCGCGTTACCACGGCAACCGGTGTGTTCTACACCGGGGTGGGGGTGGGGTCCGGAGAAACGCTGGACATGCGTCTGGTTGTAGAGGGGGCGGGATGTGGGTGGAGAGGTGTGGGCGGATGTGTGGGGGATTTGGGGAGGTGAGGGGGGGGGGAGTCGGGGAGGTGAGGGGGGAGATTTGGGGGAATGGGGAGGTGATGGGGAGGTGGGGGTGTGAGGTGTGAGGTGTGAGGCATGAGCCGTGAGGCGTGAGGCGTGAGCATGAGGCGTGAGGCATGAGGCGTGAGGCGTGAGGTGTGAGGTGTATGGTGTGAGGTGTGAGGCGTAAGGCATGAGCGCGAGGCATGAGGTGTGAGGTGTGAGGCATGAGATGTGAGGCATGAGGTGTGAGGTGTGAGGCGTGATGCGTGAGGCGTGAGGCATGATGCGTGAGGTGTGAGGTGTGAGGTGTGAGGTGTATGGTGTGAGTGTTCTGGTCTATTTTAGTTGTGATAGTCAGCTGACAGCGAGTCCTGTTGTTGGGGTGGAGTTGTTAGTAACACATTGGACCAGCTGTGGACCACCTGTGGCCAGTGAAGCAACTGGAACTATTGACCAATTTCATATGACGTCAGCACATGTATTTAGGTCAGTGCGTGTGCTGCTTGGCTGCAGGATAACATCCGGTCACACTGCAAACTCAATGGCCGTGAGCAATCTTCATATAGTAAAAGTTAAATATCTCTAAAACCACAGCACCTAGAAACAAGCTGATTGGAATACACATAGAAAACATGTTTACCAAAAAGATTATATTAAATTTATACAGTTAGGGTTCTGCTTTTTTATTAATTTTGAATAAAACTAATGTTTTGCACTGCGTGTACCGTCAAACTCAAGGCATTGTCAATGGTCGTGAGCAATCTTCATAGAGAAAATACAGTAAAAGTTCAATATCTCTAAAACCACAGCACCTAGAAACAAGCTGATTGGAATACACATAGAAAATATGTTTACCAAGAAGATTATATTAAATTGATACGGTTAGGGTTCTGCTTTTCTATTAATTTTGAATGAAACTAATGTTTTGCACTGTGCGTACCGTCAAACTCAAGGTATTGTCAATGGTCGTGAGCAATCTTCATAGAGAAAATACAGAAAAAGTGAAATATCTCTAAAACCACACCACCTAGAAACAAATCGTTTGGTACACATATAGAAAACATGTTTAACAAAAAGATTATATTAAATTTATACGGTTAGGGTTCTGGATTTCCATTAATTTTGAATACAATAAACGTTTTGTACTGCGCGTACCGGCAAACTCCGTGCATTGTCAATGGCCGTGAGCAATCTTCTTACAGAAAAAGTGAAATATCTCTAAAACCACACCATCTAGAAACAAACCGCTTGGTACACATATAGAAAACATATTCAATGAATACATTATATTAAATTTATAAGGTTAGGTTTCTGGATTTCTATTAATTTTGAATAAAATAAACGTTTTATACTGCGCGTACACCCAAACTCAGTGCATTGTCAATGGCCGTGAGCAATCTTCTTACAGAAAAAGTGAAATATCTCTAAAACCACACCACCTAGAGACAAACCGCTTGGAACACATATAGAAAACATATTCAATGAATAGATTATATTAAATTCATAAGGTTAGGCTTCTGCATTTCTATTAATTTTGACAAAAATTGACGTTTTGCACTGCACGTACCGCGCATACACGATGTTTGTAAACATTGAAATAGGTCTATGGTGGAAGTTTACTGGAAGTCTCAGTTATATAAGCAGTCCATTGTAGATCTGTAGTTAGATTGTTGATATAGGGTTCGATCTGATAAGTATTAGATGGCGGTCGATTTGCATTGTCAGCAGATGCAGTGGCCGAATCGGTAAGAGTGCAAACTGCCCATGCAGAAGTTCGGGAGTTCGAATCACGGCCGAGTCAAACCAATGCCGTACACATTTTATGCTTATCGCTCCTTAACCGGGCATTACTAGGATAGGGCAAGGACTAGTTAACTAAGTATCAGAATAATGTGACTGAGTGGGAAATTTGGTCATGGTTTTCGTGGCCTGGTTCCCAGCGGGGCAGCACTATAAAGAGTACCATGAGCGTGCACTGTCACAGGTCAGTACACGACCTTAGATGTTGTGTGTGTGTGTGGGTGTATGTATGGCGCGTGTGTGTGTGAGTGCATGTGCGTGTGTGTATGAGTGCATGTCCGCTTGTGTGGTATGTATGGCATGGATGTGGCGTGTGTGTGACATGTTTGCATGTGTGTGTGTGGCGTGTGTGTGGCGTGTGTGGCGTGTGTGTGGCATGTGTGTGTGGCATGTTTGCATGTGTGCATGTGTGTGTGGTGTGTATTTGGTGTGTGTGCATGTGTGTGGCGTGTGTATGTGTGTGGCATGTGCATGGCGTGTGCATGGCGTGTGTATGGCGTGTATGCGGTGTGTGGCATGCGTGACGCGAGTTCAGTGTTGCGCCATCTGTGCCGTGGTGATGCTGTGGCAGCTGTGCTGCTTCATTAGCTCGCACCCTGGTGCTGCCGCTTGTTGCCAGTACTGGGCGAAGATAATGGCGGCACCCGGATGTTAGCTGCCAAAGCCAGCCACTGCGCAGCCACCATTAGAGCCAATCAGTGTCAATGTTGTCACAGGCTCAATTCATCAAGGCATTGCTGCTAATTGGTTCATTGCACTGCCGAGATTGAACAAGGTACATCACATGGTATATATAGTCAATCAGGTATTACTAACTGTGAAAACAGCCCTGCTTTGAAAATTGATAAATGTTCTAGTATTTTGCTTGGCGCTTCACTGGAGGCACTGGTTGAATAGGTAGAGCACAGGGTTCCTGTGCAGAAGGATGGAATTTCTTAACCTAGTTGAGTCAGGCTTACAAAATTCATATTTGTCGCTAACTAGCCGGCATGCAGTATTACTAGCATAGGGCAAGGACGGGTTAGCTCAGTGTCAGGATAATGTGACTGAGTGGGAAATTGTGTCATGGTGCCGGCAGCCTGGTTTCTTAGCAGAGGGAGAGGGAAGGCACACATATACAACCAAAGCAACCAAACCAGCCATCCAATCACAGCTAGTCACCACAGACACCCCCACTAACTCACCCAAATCAAACCAGCCAATCACAGCCCACTCACACCACCAATGCCTTCCTCCAGGAATCTAACACCATTATACAATCATTCTCAGTCACACAGCATTGTGTAAGTCATAGGTCTGACTCGACCGGGAATCAAACTCCCGACCTTACGCACTGGAAGCCTGCGCTCTACCGATCCGCAATCGCGTCTGGTGAATGTTTTTGTTGTGTAATACATAAATGAAATAAATAAGACAATCCATTCAGGCTACAAGACTAACATTTTGTAACAAGACACACCTTTTGAGTATTGCATTAAAACACTGGTCTTACTGTTAATGCGCAGGGTCACTTGTCTTATAGTGTAGATTTGTTTGTTGGGGTTTCACATCCTAGCAACATCTAATGTCATATCGCGACAGGTACCGATTTGTGACAAAAAAGAGTTTGCTTTATTTAACGATGCTTCTAGAGCACATTGATTTTCATCATCAGCTATTGGACGTCAAACACATGGTCATTCTGACACAGGTAAACTTGCTGCTGCCGCATAGGCTACTCTTTCCGATAAGCAGCGAGGGGTCTTTTATATGCACTTTCCCATAGACAGGACAGCACATACCACATCCTTTGATGAACCAATTGTGGACCACTGGTTCCGACTTGTGACAGTGCACAGTCATGGCAATATATACTGCTGCCCCATTGGGAGACCAGGCCACCAGCACCATGACCAGATAGATATCCAGGCCTTGCCCACTCCTCTTAATGCTGACCACCAGGCCATGTAGCGACAAGTATCAATTGTGTAAGTCACTGGTTTGACTCGGCCAGATTTGTTAACTCCCGACCTTCCACAGGGGATGCCAGTGCTCTTATCGATTTGGTCACCGCCTCTGATCTATAGTATAGATAGATATAGTGGGATAAGACGATAGTTCGAATATGCGCATGCAATGTTATATCAGACGACTGACTCATAGTATCTGTATGTACAGTAGAAATGGATGTTGTTGTGTGGTGTAAGGGAAGACTCACACACTTTCTTCATGATGCATGTGGTAATAGTATTTGTGTAATACCACACAGTGTCTGGTGTATGGTGCATGTATTATTTTGTGAGGTATAAATTTCTTATGCAAATATTATTTATTTATGTAATTCTCCTGTTTATTTGTATTATGTTATTGTCTTCACCTACTACTCTTGTAGACTGCTTTAATATACTCCTTTGTTGGTTGGGTTAATGGAGGCTGGGGTGCAGCCTGGAGAGCGCGGTGTATACTATCAAGCAGCTCCCCTAATTCTCCTCATGCCCTCCAGGTGGTGCCTTACCCCCCCTACTATCTGCCCATTCCGCCTCTGATTTTTTTCTTTTTCAATACAATGTAATGGTAGGTCTTAAGGGCCAGCCGGAGTCAATTCAATATGTTTTTCTTGTTTCCTAATTTGTTATGGAAGGAATTAATAATCGTATTATTGTCTTATAATGTGTGTGGGATGTCATAAGCCATTGTGTACATACTGTAGATGAATGTAGATGTCCTAAGGTATCCGAATCGGTAGAGTACAGGCCAGTCAAACCAGTGACTTACATAATTTATACTTATCACTTCCTAGCCTGGCACTCAGCATTATTAGGATAGGAAATGGACTGGACTGGTTAGCTCAGTATCAGGATAATGTGACTGAGTGGGATATCAGGTCATGGTGCCGGCAGCCTGATTTCCCAGTGGGGCAGTACTATAAAGTGACTATGATTGTGCACTGTCACAAGTTGGTAGCGTCCTGATATGACCTTAGATGTGGCCAGGATGTAAAACTCCAAGAAACAAACTGAGATGCGCATGTGCAGGGGAAGCTTCCGTTTGATATGGCGGTCCCTAAGGTGAAAGTAGTATATAGAAAATAGACCGTTCCGCAGGTAAACAGCTATGTACTTGCTCTGCTTCAGGGAGTGGGGCCTAACCAGATAGGGTCTCCGGTTGGTATGCATATTGCAGGGGTTCGCACTGTGTTAATGCAGATTGCTCAGCGTTATTGGATGGTGCACACCATCGGTTACATGATGGTGGATAGTAGAGCGGGTGAGAGAGAGGAGGGCCTGGAGAAGTAAAGGGGAGGGGGAGGAGGGGAAGAGGGGAATAGGGCAAGTGGAGAAGTGACGGAATGGAAGAGGGGAGAGGTGGAAGAGAGTGGGTGAGGCACTGAGGAGGTGAAGTCAAGAGGTGAGATGGGGAGAACGAGGAAAGGCAGGGAGGATGGAAGGAAGAGAGGAGGGGAGAAGAGGAAGGGGAGAATAAGTAAGTAGAGGAGGAGAGTAGGGGGATCAGATGAAGAGAAATTTGAGGGATAAGAAGAGGGACGGGGAAGGGAAGAGGAGAGGAGGAGGGAGGAGATGGGGTGAGGAGGCTAGGAGGCTAGGAGGAGAGAATGAGAGGAATAGAAGAGGAGAGAAGGAGAGTAGGAGAGAAGGAGAGAAGGAGAGAAGGAGAGAAGGAGAGAAGGAGAGGAAGAGAGGAGGAGAGAAGGAGAGTAGGAGAGGAGGAGAGAAGGAGAGAAGGAGAGAATGGGAGGAAGAGAGGAGGAGAGTAGGAGAGGAGGAGAGGAGGGGAGACACAGAAAAGGAGCAGGAGGGAAGTAAGGGAGAGGCAGTAAGTGGGAAGGAGGAGGAAGGAGGAAAGGAAGAGGTGACGATGTGAGGATGGAATGAGTGAAGCGAGGAGGAGCAGAAGGGGAATACCAGAATACTGAAGCAGGAGAGGACGGGAGGTCGGGAGGATGGGACGGGGTGAAGGGAGGGGAAGAAAGGGGGCGGAACCACAATAGTGGGAACATACAAGAGCAGGAGAGGAAGCACACACCTAAAACCGAGACATGGAATGAACTCTGCCTAAGAGATAATTAAAGTAGTCAGATCCACGAATGGCACGCTTGGGAATCAATATGGGTACTTTAGACAGTGCTGAGTGGGGCCCTCTGTATAATGACGTCACACAGGTCGACTTGGAGCACCAGAGTACATCACGCCCCTCACTGCCTGACCGGACACTCTGCAATGAGGACATCAGGTCAGGTCATTGTGGTTGGTTGTTGGAGTTTTACGCGATGGCAATATTTAAGGTCATATCAGGACGGGTACTGACTTGTGACATCGCACACTCATGGTGACTTATAGTGATGCCCCACTGGGAAATCAGGCTGCTGGCACATTGACCTAATATCCCACTCAGTCACATTATCCTGATACTGAGCTAACCAGTCCTTGCCCTATCCTATTAATGCTGAGCGCCAGCCTAGGAAGTGACAAGTTTCAATTTTATAAGTCATTGGTTTGACTCGACCGCAAATTGAACTCCCGACCTTCCGCACACGAGGCCCGCGCTCTACCGATTCGGCCACATCACCAGGTGAGGTATTGCGAGTAGAATATGTCAACATATATATACTGTTATATATAATAGTATAACATGAAGGGCCTTTCAACATCTTGCACAGAATCCAGGTGACGGTTATCAGTGACATGGACTGAGTGGGGCTATTCTTAGTTAGGGAAGTATCCCAATGACAGATCCCCTTTCCGATATGACCTTAGATATTGATAGGACATAACGCCCCAACGAGCAAACATCCCTGTGCAGAAGCAGTGTAAAGCCACCATATGTGTACACCATCACAAGGCGGAGACCATCCTGATATGACCTTAGATGTTGTTAGGCCATAACACCCCAATAAAGCCATTGCCCTGCCCTCCCAGTAGCAACGATATGAGATGCCCTCACTGTAAATAGCACGAGTTATCACTACGGCAAAAATCTACGTCCACAAATACTGCTCACAAGAAAGCCAATGACGTCACACGCATCCAAAGGCAATGACATCACAGTCACCCACACAAATCCCGTGACAATGCAAGGCGTTCACGCAAAATGGAACAGCAGGCTTTAGGAAACGCCTGGGCAATGGATTCTAAATGTTCTTTAATTTAATGTTTATAGTTCTTCCATTAATTGATTAAGCAGGGGAAATTTAAATAACTGACAATTGGTCTTCCTCATTCCATTGCTGCTTGCCCTATCCTAGTAATGCCAAGCGCCAGGCTAGGCATCAATATATTTTTAAGTCATTGTTTTTTTTTACTTGGCGAGGATTCAAATCCATGACCTGCTAAACCGGAAGCGGGTGTTCAACTCAACTCTTTCGGCTATCCCATAATAGTGTGCTTCTCATAAAGCTGATACGGAAACTGGTAATGACTTCCTGGAATGAAAACCTGCTTGTAAATAGCATAAGAAGAAGACAAAAAACTAAAGGGTACGTGAGAGAAGATGAGTCGGTGCTATCTATCTATTTATCTATCTATAGGCTACGCAATAGATGATTCATTTCTGCAACGCCTCCACACCAGGTGAAGCAACCACAGCCAAACTGGACGAAAACATAAGTAATATAAGTAAATGTGCCCTTGTACAACTTGTGATATATATATATATATAATATGTATATTTATGTGTGATATAATCTATTATATGAATACAAATTGGCGGATGTATATATCTTATAATTATTATTATTTATTATGTACGACTGAATAATTATTCCCTTTTGCATGTTATATATTTACTGCGGGCCATCAGGCTGCCTTGCTGCTGCCCCCCCCCACCTCCTACTGCACGCACTGTAGCTGCTTACCTGTCCCACTACACATCCAATTTTACTTTTAGTTTTGTATAGGTAGGGTGTTTATTGCTCGGTCAAGAGCCTCATCAAAGAAATTAGGCTGTTCACCAACTCCCGTCTCTTCCTCTTCTTTCTCCATAGCCTGACTTTATAATATATATATTACTATATAGACAAATAGAAGGCAGACAATCCAATGTGAATAACACAATATCGAAGTGCTAAACTTGGCACTGATCGTTTCAATGGCAGTTGTCATGGAAACGTGGCGGCCATATGGTCCTGCAATCATAATCTAGCTTTGATACTGGAAGGTCTCTCTATCCTGCCACACCCTCCTCTGTCCTGCCACATCCATTCCTCTGTCCTGTCACACCCCTCCACAATCCTGTGCCACCCATCCTCTGTCCTGCCACACCCCTTATATTTCCTGCCTCACCCCTCATCTCTCCTGCCACATCCCTCAGCTGTCCTGCCACACCGCTCCTCTGTCCTCTCACACCCCTCCTCTGTCCTCCCACACTCCTCCAATATGTCGATCCACGTGATGGGCAGTGGGGCATGCATTCTATCTAGTATAAGCCGGCCTGTATACGCTTATAATATATCACCAATACCTATTTGTTATCATGCTTGAAAAGCCCACTGCCACCCTCGCTGTCAACTATGGGCGCTCTTTTGACAGATAGCATTGACACTAAGCCAATCCCTTCGACTGATATCCACCCCTCAACCGATCCACCCAATCCCCAATTTACCCACCCACCCCCTCAATTAACCCACCCACCCTCCAACCTACCCAACCACCTCATAACCTACCCACTCACCCTCCAATTTACCCACCCACCCACCTACCTGCCCACCCTCCAATTTACACACCCACCCCTCAACCTACCCACCGACCCTCCAACCTACCCACCCACTACCCTCCAACGATCGGTGGGAATTACGACTGCAGGGAGTGGCATCGTGTCAATGTGGGGAGGGAGAAGAAAGAGAGACATACATAGGAGAGGGGAAATAAGAAGGGGCGATATTAGGAGAAGTAAGAGCGGGCGATAATGGGGGAGGTAAGAGGGGTGGTAAGAGGGGAGGTAAGAGGGGATGATAATAGGAGAAGTAAGAGCGGGCGATAATGGAGAGGTAAGAGAGG
>CM059186.1:104401154-104489859 GCA_030323885.1 Branchipolynoe longqiensis
GTTACCGACTTCTGACAGTGCGCACTCATGGCGACTTTATCGTGCTGTCCCACTGGGAAACCAGGCGGCCGGCACCATGACCCGATATCCCACTCAGTCACATTATCCTGAAACTGAGCCAACCAGTCTTTGTCCTATCCTAATAATGCCGAGTGCCAGGCTAGGAAGCAACAAGTATCAATTTGTAAGTCATTGGTTTGACTCGACCAGGGTTCGACCCCACGACCCCACAATCTACCAGCACGGGAGACGGACGCTCTAACTCATTCGGCCATCCCGTCTGGTGGCTTTTTTTGACAAAAATTTATTTTGGCGCATTTTCACTTAAAATATCTCCAGACTTAGCGATTTAAAATGAAAGTAACTTCAACATAAGGTAAACTAGATCATAACAATCGATCGAATGTATTTACCTAAAAAAAATGGAAGTAACTCAAAACCATCAAAAATGCAGCTTTAAGTTAGGGACTAGTTCATTAAGCATTCCTCAACTTGCTAAATAAGTGGACAAGAATCGGTGATGGAGCGCCTGGTCCATTTTAAAAAGGTTTTAGTGGAAATCTCTGAGCGAGTAAAATCAAGAAATTTACAGCAAAATCCATGCATGTCGCCACCTTGTCCGGTGCTTGACATTAGTAGGATAGCGCCAGAAATGTTTGGCTCAGTGCTAGGATGATGTGCTATCAGGTCATGACATTGGCGGCATGGTGCGCGAATTAGGCAGCAATAAAGCTGCCATCAGCAGGCACTGCCACAAGTTTGCATCCGTCCTCCTATGATCTTAGATGGGGAGAGTGGGAGGTAGGTAGGTTAGGGTGAGTGTGGGTGGGTGGGCGGTGTGGGGGTGTAGGAGAGGACGGTGGTTGGTGGTAGATGGGGTGCGGTGGGAGGGATAGGCGGTGTGTGGGGGTTGTGTGATGGTGGTTAGGTGGTTAGGGGGAGTGTGGGTGGGTGGGGTGGGTATGTGGAGTTAAGGAGGTTATAGGCTTGGTTAGGTGGGGAGTTTGGATTGGGGTGGGTGGGCGGGGTGGGGTGGGGCGGCCATAGGAGATGGCTGGTTAGTAGGAGGGTGTGTGTGTGTGGAGGAGATAGGCTGGTTTGGTGGGAGTGTGGGTTGGTGGGCGATGTGGTGGGGGTGTAGGAGATAGGCTGGTTAGGTGGGAGGTGTGGGGTGGGTATATGAGATAGGCTGGGTATATGAGATAGGCGGTGTGGGGTGGGTATATGAGATAGGCTGGCGCGGAGGAGGGTGGGCGGGTGTGTGGGTGTGTAGGATTTTGGCTGGTTAGGGGGCTGGGGGTGTGGTTTGGTGGGTGGTGTGGTTGGGGTGTAGGAGATAGGCTGGTTAGGGAGGTAGTGTCGGCGTGGCGGTGGTGTGCGCGGTGTGTGGGGGTGAGGGATATAGGGCTGGTTCGACAGGGAGTTGTTGGTGGGTTGGGTATGGGTGGGTGGTGTGGGGTGAGCATAGGAGGCTGGTTAGGTGGGGGGTGGGTGGGCGATGTGGGGGTGGGATGTGTAGGAGATGGTTAGCGGGTGTGTGTGGAGTGTGGGTGGGTTAGCGGGCGGTGTGGGATAGGTGCAGGAGATAGGCTCCTTAGGTGGGAGTCGGGGAAGGTGGGTGGGCGGTGTCGGGGTGTGGCGGGTGTAGCTGGTTAGGTGGGAGGGTGGGAGGGTGGGTGGGCGGTGTGGGGGGTGTGGGTGTAGGAGATAGAATGGTTAGGTGGGAGTGTGGGTGGGCGGGTGGGCGGTGTGGGGGTGTAGGAGCTAGGCTGGTTAGGTGGGAGGGTGGGAGGGTGGAGTTGTAGGATGATAAGTGTCACACCAAACATCAGCAGATCGGCGGCCATGACAGGGAATGCTGAACCCGCAAGAAGATGGCTGCTGGAAGCGCAGCAACTCACGTAGCCATGCCAACGCGCCGACCAAGTGACAACCTCCTCCCTCACTTTAAATAGCTTAAAGCTGCATAGTCCGATGAAAGCATTACATTGTCAAAACTAAAACTGATCTAGATTTGATCCTTTGTATCTAACTTAGATACTGATGCTCTTATACCCCAGTCACACTATGATTGCGATCGCTTGTGACCACTTTGTGACCACCAAAAATGTCTCTACTTCAAATCTCGCCCAAGTTAGCCATTTTGAATCAAAGTTACTTCAAGCTAAGGTAAGGTAGATTTTATAGATCAACGTACTATATTTATCTAACAAATTTGACAGAATAGCAAAACTATCAGACTATGTGACTTTAAGAGCAAGACGGCTCAGCACTCAGACACTTGCTATCCGGACCACACTTCGTCCACACCTCTCTCTATCTCCTCTCCGCTGGCCATGCTCCTCCTTTATAATGTCTGAAAAGAGTTCCAGGAGGGAGAGCCTGCCAGCATTTCACTTTCTACTCTTACTCTGTCCGTGTCTTTGGCTCGCCGGCTGGTCACCATAGAGCAAATAGACACAGTCCTTTGACTCAACTCTCCCCATTTCTCTTTCCTATACTCTACCCTTTTTTTTTCTTCACCTGGGCTGACTTCTCCCCCATATCAAGGGAGGTGTTTGCTTGGGTGGAGCCCTTTACCTTATCGTTTCTCTCACGTTGTTCTTGTTGCTGGAGCCCTGGACCCACCTTTACCCATCCCTTCTTCCTGAGCCCATGCTGCTGTTGACTGGATAGGAGTGCTCTGCTATTGCTGGACCGGAGTGATTGGGGGCCGCCCCAATGATTCCCCATTTTGATTGTTGTAAAGACATCCCCAGCTTCTAGAACCACCCCACCAGAAGATTAATCTTCAACCAAAGATTGGACCGATTTATCAGTGCCTCTCTATATTGCTGCAATTCTGCAGCCGGTAACTGTCATAAGGTCACAACCCCCTCAGAAGTCAAGGCTCAGCACAATCTTAAAGCTTCCTCACTTTATATAGTTAGGCATACCTCAAGGGTGGCAGCGCATACTCTTTTTATATTTGAATTTTATTTTACCAGAAGATTCTATAGGTAAACTATGCTAGTATGACATGGCTACGTAGTGTCTATTCAGCATCCATGTTGCCATGCCCACAGCTCCAAGACATAGCATGCCCCCCCCCCCTCCACCCGTTCCCCCACCCCCCGGAAGTCGGGCCTGGCTGACTGATAATGATTGCGAAGGCACAGGCAGCACGGCGGGGTAACATCACAATCGCATGACACGGGAATTGGCGCCATAAATTCCACCCCCCACCCCCAGCCCCACCCCACACATTCCAAGTAGGGCCCCCCCTCACCGCCACACATCCCAAGCAGGACTCCCCCCCCCCCCGATCCACCATCCCCACGCACACCAGAAACATGAAAGACCATCTTTACAATGGGTTGCAAATCGCAGGATCGGCAAGGACTGATTGCACGATCGCGGCGGATCTCACGTGATCTTGCGCAAACTCCTGCGATCTCGCACCATAGATTGTGATCTCGCGCAAATCCTTTGCGTTCTCGCGCAATCTCTTATGATCTTGCGTAATCTCTTGTGATCTCGTGCAATCTATTGTTATCTCACGTAATCTCTTGCATTCTCGCGCGAATTTGCGAGATGTCACGCAATCTCTTGTTTTATCATGCTATCTTTTGCGATCTCACGCAATCTCTTGTATTCTCGCGCGCTGTCAGGCGAAATTGCGGGATTTCGAGATCTCCTGCTATTTCACGGGATCTTACTGGATATCGTGGGATCTCGGGGGATTTCAGGGAATCTCGCAGGATCTCCTGGGGTCTCATGAGAATGGGAAGAAACGATTCCATCATGGATTCGATGAGAACAGCACCTCTGTATATGACCGCCTCATAGTAAACGATAAAAAATAACTTTTAAGTGTTCACGATCCCCGATCAAGGGTTCTGATCCCCCCCCCCCCACACACACACACCCTACCCTGTCCCGCCGCGCCCCCCCCCCCCAAATGAATGGCAATTGTTTTTTGCCTGAGAAAGAGAGAAGTAGGAAGCAGGAGTGGGAATAACACAAGTTTATTTCCATGACAGGCAGGGTCCTCGGCTCTCTTGCTAAGCTCTCCTCAATGCAGCTGGGAGTCACCGGTAACAACGTCAGACATGCAAGTGAAGTTATGCAGTAAATATGAAATGTCATAAAGTACATGAGATATCACAATACAGTGTAATAATAACGGTGCATTTTATGTCAGCAATAATCACAATGAACAATTCTAGATCAATCAAGCCAATAATAGCAGGTCAATCTTTTATCAGATCAATTCTTGTTTGGTTTTTAGTTTGGTTTTTATTTGTTTGGGTTTATTTTTAACCAAATCAAGTGCATTGTTTGTTGGTGGGTGGGTTGAGAAGAGGTGTTGCTCTGATGGGGTTCCATGTTCCTGTGGCTAGTAGGAGGCTCGCTGGTGCGAGGCTGGGGTGGTGGTTGGGTAGGTGTGATTGGCTGTGGGGATTATAGGGCAGCCTAATTGTGTGGCTTGTTGTTTGGTGATTGGCAGGCGGGAGTGGCTGCTTACCCCTTCTCAATACTCCAGCAATGACAGCAAATGAGCGCAACCTGTTCCCTGAACCCCATGTCAAACCCACCGGTGGCGCCACCTGCTGAGTTAAATTTGCATTGTCCAATAGTGTTTAGTTTCTGTCACTTTTTCTGAGATAAATATATTAGATTGATCACTGTAATCTACTTTACGTTGGTTTGAATTAACTTATATTTTAAATGGCCAATCTTTGAGATATTCGAAGTGCAAACATCTCAAATCAGTTTTGGCAAGCTCACCAAAAGTCTGACACCATAGATTTCAGCAGTAACAGGTTCTCTTAAATTGACTCAGTAGTTCCTTCTATGCAGAATCAAATGCTTAATAAGTGCATCAATAACTAAATTAGATATGTAGAATCAAATGTAGATAATTGTCTTGGTTTTGAAAATGTTATGCTTCATCGGACTATGCAGCTTAAAATTTCCATTCGGTTTGCAACTTCTTGGATACCTCTTGGCGGACTGGGTTGTCTTGAAAACCGTCTACTGTGAGGCAGCCTTCATGCAGGACACCTCTAATGGGTTGGGGTTGACGGGTAGTTTATGCATGTGTGTGCAGTGACTTATTTCTGTGAGTGGTTTTAGGCATGTATTACATTAAACCGATAGGGATTCTGGAAAGAGACTACTTCATATATTGTCCTTTTTCTTTAGGAGGGAATCATTATCCCTTATCCTGAGAAAATACACTCCTCCCAGTATTATTGTCTTGTCTCATAGTTTGTACTGAAACAGCTCTTTTTTTTAATGTATTTACTTACATGTATGAAAATATGCGTATACTTAATTATACTTGTATAAATAACGGGAAGTTCTAGGCCCTCGCATGTTTCTGTTTGCTAATAAGTGTATAATATATCTATATTTTATTTCTGTATCTCATTATCATCATCATCATGCTGTCAGTCGTGATGCAACAAAGACTGCTTTCATTATTGACTGTCACTCTCCATTTAGTTCTCTGCTGTGAGAGTGATGTCCATGAGTCGGTCTTAATGTCTCTCAGCTTCAGGTTTCTCTTGATGGTATCCTTGAACTGGAGACGAGGGCACCCTCTCTTTCTGTAACCAGAAGACAGTTGAGAGTAGAGGTTCTGCTTTGGTAGCCTGTCTGGTGACATCCTCATGAGGTGTCCAGTCCACCGGGGATTCTTTTTGATCAGAAGATCTTCCATAGAGGGCAGCCCTGTTCGTTCAAGTATTTCCTTATTTGTCACTTTGTCCTGCCAGGTTAGCCTCATGATCGAATGCAGATGTCGCATCATGATGATGTCAGATGTTGCAAATATGCATATATGTACATATATGCATATATACATATGCTGTATAATTAATTATATTAGTATGAATATCGAGAAGTTCTAGTTCATCACATGTGTCTCTTTACATATATATATATTATATATGCTGTATAAGAAGTATGCAAGTATAATAACCCAGAATTATATACTTTCCTAACAGCCACCCACCAGTAATCGGGTGGTTAAGACTCAAACTACTCATCGACTGTTCAGGCTTCAACTCCGACGGTGGCATCACCACTCGCCTGCTCACTGTCCTACTCACTTAACGCCGATAATTATGAAACAGAGAAATGTCATAAAATAGATTTCTTTGTTTGCTAATATATATATATATATATACTATCTACATTAACAAACCACCTTAATATAGATAGTATATAATTATGCCCTATTTACAATAGAAGACAGGGAAATGTGATGAACTTGAACTTCCATTATATATATATATATATATATATATATATATATATATATATGTATATATATATCTGTATACAAACTATGGATGCCGTGCCAGCTCCACCCTCCTCTGTATTCACATCTGGCCGGCTCTGCCACTGGCCACAGAATGGTATATATCACTTTACCACTTCCGGTATAAATTGCAATGTCATGCAGGTCTTGGCCTCCAAGAATGTCATCCGTAAAGAATAAACGCACCGTGGACGTGAAGAGCATTCGACGACATCAACAAGGGGTACTTTGACGCCATACACACAGCAGGGTGGTTTGTTCTGTTATTTGTTACGGTTTTACATCCTGGCAACATCTAAGGTAATAATCAAGATGGGCACTGGTTTGTGACAGTGCACTATCATGGTAACTTTATGGTGCTGTCCCACTAGGAGACCAGGCTGCCAGCACCATGATCTGATGATCAAATTTCCTAATCAGTTACATTATCCTGACACTGAGCTAACCAGTCCTTGCCCATATCCTATTAATGCTGCCCGCCAGGGTAGGTAGCGACAATTATCAATTTTGTAAGTCATTGGTTTGACTCAGCCGGGATTTCGTACTCCTGACCTTCCACACGGGAACCCTGGGTTCTTACCGATTCGGCCATCACATGATGGAGGGGTGGGGGAGGAGGTGGGGTGAAGGGGATGTTGGGGAGAGTGGGGTGGGGGTGGGGCTTTCTAGGAGGGCGAGTGGCGGTCTTAAGGACACAGCTGCCAGCTGCAATCGCAGTGCTCACTGTGGTCAGAGGGTAATGATGCTGTTTTCTGTTGTTCCTTTCTTTGTTCTCATTTTTCTGTAAACTGCGCAATCAACATTTTAATATAATCCATCTTATTATGTTGCCATGACGCTGGTGTATGAGTAATGCATTTTAATATAGATAAACACTGCGCATTGAAACAACTACGTCCAGAGTTAATTCCTACTGAAGTAGTTTTCGCTGGGATTTAAGCAGGGCTGTCATTCACCCCCTACTCTGGATAGGGATGAAGCTGGTATCTCGTATGTAACTTGGGTACATCATTGCGGGAGATTCAATACAAGTGGAGTTTTAAATAGTCTGGTTACAGCTACAGGTTACCTCCCTCCTTGTCATCCTCTCCCCCCCCCCCCCTTCACTCAATTACTTACCTCAGCTATACAGGCAACTAACCACCCTATATATCAGGTGGCAGAGTATGCTGGGTTGAGGGATGGGGACTTGCGAGGGAGGGCTACAGTCTGTCACCCACCTCCATCACATACACCATACCCGTAATAGCAGCACAGTTTTTGCAGTGACCCAATCTTAGCCCTTAACGCTGACCTTATTATGGCTTACCCACTAAAACTCTAACCTCCTTCATCTATACTGGCCTATGGGCAGGGAGGAACGAGGAAGCAGCGCTGGGAATGACATAACTTTATTCTCATGAGAATCTCATCCAAAGGCGATGTCAGTTACACTACTAGATGTTTGAGTGTCCCCGTGGGCAAAGTCTGACATGAACATGAAGTTATGCGAGTCATTAATGTAATCATCGACAACACATGTACAATGTTTTTATGAACATAACAGTTAATCACATGAGGGAGATACATCACAATATATCAACAGTCATGAATCAAGTGTGTGAGAAGAATCATAAATCCTATAAGTAGTGATCAGGTGGATCAATGAGTTTTTAGGGTAAATGATCAGGTTTGCTTGATCTTATTAACACATGTATATTAAGATAGTGATGACTGACTAATAGGAGAAATTAACCTATTCACAGTTTAGGATAATTACGGCGAAGCTAATTTTGTATCATTAAATGTTTTTTGTTTTTATTTGTCTTGTTGTGTTTGATTTATATCGAGACAAGTGGGAGTGGGTGGGTGGGTTTTTCAGTGGAGATGTGTAGCTGACAGGTGTCAGTGGAAGAGTGAGGAGGTGTGTGCGACACAGAGTCGGAGGGAGAGTGAGGGAGGGGGGCCTGTGATTGGCTGGAGGGGATTAGGCCATCAGGATAATGGTGGGCTGGTGACTGACAGGCGGGCATGGCTGCTTCACTGCCCCCCCTGCCCCCAGCAATGACAGCAAATGACCACCTCCGTGGTCATTTAACTCAATCTACTAATATGCCCTATCTAAGTACCCTCTGACCTACATATTTACAATGTAATGTCAACGGCCTGAAGAACAGTGCCTCGGCATTGACAAAAATACATGTTCTAAACTGTTTTGCCAACAAAAGAAGTTTTAAAAAGTGCACATCCAGCATGTGCACACCAATCAGAAGCCTCAAAACAGACGCAGAAATTGGAGAACAGAGTAAAAACACACAGTCCCCTTTTTTTATTCTCCATTTGTAACACCGAGATGCGATCTCCTATGTCGGATGTGGATGCAAACACAGGAAAGTCAGAGTCGGTTTAAAGCTGCAGAATCCGATAAAAGCATTGGTTTTTGTTTGGCTATATTAGTTGTTTAAGCAGGGGAAATGTCAGTATCAGATGACTGGTCTTCCTCATTCCACTGCTCCTTGCCCTATCCTAGTAATGCCGAGTGCCTGGCTAGGAAGCGACAAGTATAAAGTGTTATGTCATTGGTTTGACTCGACCAGGATTCGAACCCACGATCCCATGATCTACCAACATGGGAGATGGACACTCTAACTCATTCGGCCATCCCGTCTGGCTTGTTGTTGGTACATGATCATTTTATTCAGCAAATGTACTCTTTTCAGCGCCGAGACAGTGGTCTTCCAGCCATATCATGTTACATTCATTCATTTTCATAAAATAGTCTAAAATCAACAAAATACCAGATGGGATGGCCGAATGAGTTGGGCGTATGTCTCCCGTTTTGGTAGAACATGGCATTTATCAATCTCATGGGTTTGAACCCTGGTCGAGTCAAACCAATGACTTAAAAATTGATACTTGTCGCTTCCTAGCCAAGCGCTCAGCATTATTTGGCTAGGGCAAAGACTGGTCGGCTCACTGTCAGGATAATGTGACTGAGTGGGATATCAGGGCATGGTGCTGGTAGCTTGGTCTCCCAGTGGGGCAGCACTATAACACTGCTATGAGTGTGCACTGTTAGAAGTCGGTAACCATCCGGATATGACCTTAGATGTTGCCAGGGCGTACAACCTCCTACAACCAACCAACCAAAATTAAAAAAATGTTTGGTACAAAGATTTTTTTTAAAGAATCAAATTGATACTAAATCAATGTAATAGAACCTTTCACTGCTGAAGCCAATGATGTCCAGTATTGTGCGTGTTGTCATCTCAAATACAGCCAAAGTTAACCCCTTCAAGATAAATTATTTGTTTGCGAACCTAAGTTCATTTGTTGGTGCTCAGAACGCCGGACCTCCTTCAAGATAAAAATTACTTCAAACTAAAGTAAAATAGATTATAGTAATGAACCTAGTATATTAATGTGGTTAGGACGCTCGTCATGAAATGGCAGACAATTGGGTTCGAGTCCTACTCTAGGCACACAATTCCTGATTACTTCAACCCTTTTCACGACACTGTTGCCGTGGCCAGGATGCCGTATGTGTTGAGTGTTGTAATGGTGTTGGGCCTGTCCTGTGGTTGTACCTGGATGTTTGTAATTGTAATCTAAGGTCATATCAGGACGGCTACCAACTTCTAACAGTGCACACTCATTGTGACTTTATAGTGCTGTCCCACTATGAGACCAGGCCACCAGCACCCTGCCCCGATATCCCACAGTCATATTATCCTGTTCCTGAACAAACCAGTCTTTGCCCTATCCTATTAATGCTGAGCGCCAGGCTAGGTAGCGACACGTATCAATTGTATAAGTCAATGGTTTGACTTGGATGGGATTCGAACTTCGGACCACCCGCGCGGAAAGCCTGCGCTCTACCGATTCGGATATCGCGTCCGGTCGTAGCAGCCGGGTGGCAGCTTGCTGGGTACATGCCGCACAGCATGTTGTACAGTGTTGTACACCTGCTTCATAAATGTGTCATACAGTGATGTGACCAACCTCATCCATCAGTCGGCAGCCATCTTGTAGATAGAACACAAGTCAGGCGTCCATTCAGACCAGATGGGATGGCCGAATGAGTTTAGCGTCCGTCTCCTGTTTTGGGAGATCGGGAGATCCGAACCCATGGGTTCGTGGGTTCAAACTCTGGTCAAGTCAAACCAATGCCTTAAAAATGTATGCCTATCGCTTCCTAGCCAGGCGCTCGCCATATTTAGGATAGGGCAAGGACTGGTTGGCTCAGTGTCAGCATAATGTGATTGAGTGGGATATCAGGTCATGGTGCTGGTGACCTGGTCTCTCAGTGGGGCAGCACTATAAAGTCACCATGAGTGTGCCATGTCACAAGTCGGTACCCGTCCTGCCATGACCTTAGATTTTGCTAGGACGTAAAACAACAACAAACAAACATCCATTCAGTGCCCAACCTAAAGCTGCGTTCACACTTACACATTAAACCAGTTTAACTAAGTCGGTTTAACTAATCCAGTAAGAAAACACTAATGTGAATGTGAGTTAGTACTAAGTCGGTTCAACTAAACCGGTTTTGTTAAACCAGTTCGGTAGGTGGATTAGTTAAACCGATTTAGCTGAAATCGTTCAAGTTGCAAGGGTGAACGCAAGCGGTTTAGTTAATCCAGCTTAGTGTCACACCTTAAAGGGTGAGCTGTTAATTGGATATGTGTTTGCATTGTGATCACCGTAAAATTCCTTCCCCTATATTAATATTATCTCCTTCTTTGTAAATCTTCTATCATCTCCGTAATATTCTCTCTCGGGAGACGTCTTCTGCGCGAACCCCGTCCTAATATGACCTTAGATGTTGCCAGGATGTAAAACTTCAACAACCAAATCTATGCGAACCTGACATTGTAACCAAAGACATTTGGAAAGCGGTCGGCCATTTTGTTATGCTGGTTTGTGCATGTGCGTATAGAAACTTCCTTCTTAAACCGGTTTAACTACTGCATGTGTGAACACAGTCAAGTCCCAAGTCTAAGTAAGTGTGTGTCAGCTAGTGTCACATCTAATCGTGGTCGCCATCATGAAGTTTGGTAATATTACTTAATAGCCTTTCATGTGTGTATAGCAAACCCCCATCAGAATGCTGCAGATAATCTTGCTCGGTCCAAGTTACAAGGTAGTTATGGTTATGGTCAGTAATGTAGAACTTAGAAGATACATGGTTATGACCACCCTTATGAATGTTATTGACAGTTCAGTAGAACACAATGCACATACCTGACAACACAGCATCCTGATACAGAGTCATTTTGTTAATAATTCTAGTTTGGTCTTATATACTACTACAACAAGATCTGCTTGGAGAGTACAGTAGAGCCTAATCTGGTTTGCTGTCCTCCTGTCAGTTGTAGAAATCCATATGTGGTTGATTAAAAGCAAAGACATTAGGTGAGAGAGACAGCCCCCACCCCCCGATCCACCTGCCTATCATGGCCTGTGTGTTTGCTGGTGATATCCTGATCTGTCTGTGTTAAGCCTCTGGCCGCTGTGTCCCTGTGGTTCCCATAACCCTCTACCCGCTGTGTTCCTGTGGTTCCAATAACTGTCTACCTGCTGTGTTCCTGTGGTTCCCATAACTCTCTGCCTGCAGTGTCCCCGTGGTTTCCATAACTCTCAACCCGCTGTGTTCCTGTGGTTCCCATAACACCCTACCTGCTGTGTTCCTGTGATTCCCATAACTCTCTGCCCGCTGTGTCCCTATGGTTCCCATAACCCTTTGGCCGCTGTGTCCCTGTGGTTTCCATATCTCTTTGCCTGTTGTGTCCATGTGGTTCCCATAACTCTCTGCCCGCTGTGTCCCTGTGGTTCCCATAACTCTCCATAACTCTCTACCCCCCCCCAACCCCCCCCACCCAACCCCCCCCCCAAACCCCCCCCCCTACCCGCTGTGTCCCCATGGTTCCCATGACTCTCTGCCTGCTGTGTCCCCATGGTTCCCATGACTCTCTGCCTGCTGCGTCCACATGGGTTCCCATAACCCTGTGCCCGCTATGTCCCTGTATTCCTTGTACTTTGCCTTAGAATTGAAGAATTTTACATCCTGGTGCCTGCTTCCTCTAGCGGCTGGTCTGAGTGCCTGTCGGGAGGGGAGATGGCAGCCACTACCACTCTATCAACCTGTCACCTGGTCACGACAGCAAGCAGCACAGTCCCCCCCCCCACCCACCCACCCATCACACACACACTCACAGCAGTTCCTTCCTCCCCGCGTAAGACAGGATTGCCAAATGAGTTGAGCGTCCGTCTCCCGTGTTGGTAGATCGTTGGATTCGAACCCATGGATTTGAACCCTGGTCGAGGCAAGCCAATGACTTAAAAATGTATACTCATCACTTCTCAACCAGTCGATCGGTATTATTAGGATAGGGCAAGGACTGGTTGGCTCAATGTCAGGGTAATGTGACTGAGTGGGATATCAGGTGATGGTGCTAGCCGCATGGTGTCCCAGTGGGGCAGCACTATAAAGTCACCATGAGTATGCACTGTCAGAAGTCGGTACCCATCCTGATATGACCTTAGATGTTGCCAGGGTGTAAAACTCCAACAACCAACCATTCCTCCCCTCACCTCAGTCTCTCTAACATTACCAAAGACCCTATAATACTAAGACGGCTCACTCAGCCTGTACTATGTAATCAAAATGATCAAACCAACCACTTGGTGCGCTGGCTGTTCTCTTGGTTAAACAGTTGCTATATTATATGTATGAATGTATATATGAATGTGAAAGATGTGTGATGATGGCGATGATGATGATGATGCTGATGTGTATTTGTTCATAGCAATTTCATATTGATGTGTATTCATACTTACCTATCTCATGTATAATATAATTGTATGTGTTTACATGTGAAACACCAACCAGCAGCCGGGCTGATCAAACCCACCTCTAGGTGGCACTGTGAAATTTACATTACCATGGGAGAGATAGGGTCTTTGCAATTACCCACTTAGAAGCTGCCTTCAATAAGCAAGAAACTGCACCATTGCGTAAATACACACATGCCTACTGTAATATATAACAGAGGGTAAACTTGATAGATAACTATGATAAGTATTCATTACACATGTACCAAACCTCTTATCCAGGTTCCAGATATCAGCAATTTCCAGAAAGCCAGCTATTTTTTAAACTAACAACTTTTGAATTTGGCAGGCTGACTATTTATTGTTTGCTGCATGACCACTTTGGTTTATATATATATTTAATATATATGATAAATCAATATATATCGAAAGTATAATAGTAAATATATCTAATATGCATCATATATATTTATTTAATGCAATAAATAGATATCCTATATAATAGATCTATTATATCTTACTTTTCATACCTCATGTTTCTTGTTGTATTCTCCACCCTGTATTTTTTTAATAATTTTTTTTATTGAGGCTGTATGTATACTGTCCATAGCATATATGCCCGGGTACCCAGGCTTGTTTTCAATGCTGGCCAGTTGTAGTGTTGGTGTCATCTTACCACACAGTAGCTGCTGATAAGTAATTTGATTTTGTTCTACTCTTATTACTAGACTAGCCTACTCCTATTTACATATCATAGGCTTGTACGTAGCTGCGTGGTGTGTTATCTGGCTACTTTTGACATGGTTACCTTCCATTGGGTGTCCTGCTGGTGGGCGAGACATATCACATGCCCCTTTGCAGTGCAGCTTAGTGGGGGTTTCCTAGCCTTATTTTGCACAGATATTATTTGTAAGTTTTTAGGTCAGGAATTTGTCGTTTACCTGTATACTTGCTGTCATTATTTTACACATATAACCCTGTAGCTGTTGTGATTTATGGCATTCATGCTGGCATTTATGCTCTTAATTCCTTCTCTACATACCTTCCTGCTCATGTCAGACCTCTTTTTCAGCTACAGAACATCTGCATTGCCTTGCGCATGTCCTGCGAGCCGACAATTCTGCCTGTCATGGGAATAAAGCTATGTTCTTCCCAGCTCTGCTTCGTCATTCTCTGTGCCCTTGCCAGCAATGACCCTATAACAGGGATGAGTGACGAGTGGGCACCGGGGAAATGCAAAGATGCAAACACATCCTTGCAGCTTGCTGTCAGGTGTGAACGGCAACTGGAAGTGGTACAAGACCCACGTGACGGTTAACCAGACGGGATGGCCGAAATAGTTAGAGCGTCCATCTCCCGCATTGGTATACCATGGGGTCATGGGTTTGAACCCTGGTCGAGTCAAACCAATGACTTAAAAATTGATACTTGTTGCTTTACGTCCTAGCCAGGCGCTCGTCATTAATAGGATAGGGCAAGGACCAGTGGAATGAGGAAGACCAATTGTCAGCGATTGAAATTTCCCCTGCTTAAACAACTAATGTACCACAAAAAAAAAAAATGTTGGGCGCTGGCTGACTTGTTGTACACATGCTGGGAGTCGCTTGTTCGAACCTCGACAGAGTCAATGTAATAACTTACAAAATTGTTAGAATAGGGCAAGGACTAGTTAGCTCAGTAGCAGGTTATTTGACTGAGTGGGATATCTGATCATGGTGCTGGCAGCCTGGTCTCCCAGTGGGGCAACACTATGAAGTCACCATGAGAGTGTACTGTCATCAGTCAGTACCCCACCCTGATGTGACCTTAGATCTTGCTAGGACGTAAAACCCTAAGAAACAAGTGATTCGGCTAAGACTCGGTAGCAATGGGAATTAGAACAGTTGGTATATTTCATTAAATAAAATCTGTTACTTCACAAATTCGAATTCTGCTCTGCCACCCCTGCTTTAATCTGTGCATCAGGATGCTCCAATCTGATTGGCTGGCGAGTAGCCTAGTACGTCCAATGATGGCGACGGCTTCGCGTCCCAAATAACATCCTTCAACCATCAAATCCAATTAACCTCTGGTGCCCCTCTGCGGATCAATTTCAAAGTACAGTCTCGGGTTAGAAAAGACCGGCAGCATTCAGTGTCTATGCACGCTGACGTGGCATATAGGCCTACATATATTAGCTAGTTGTATTTCTAGTATATGGTGTATAGCGTGCTATGCAAGTATAAAGGCGTGGAAGAGAATTGGTTATTTACAATGTATCAATTATTCTGTATTGTGCCTCCTCGACCTTACGCATGTAACTGGTGGCGCCACCACCGGCTTTTCTCGTCCATAACAGGATGTATATATATGTGCATATATGTATACATATATAATTATATGTATATATATATATATATAATTATATGTATATATATATATATAATAATAACAGCGATAGCTGAAGAGTGACAGAATCCTTGTTCATATTCCCATAAATAATTAATAGATTATAGAGCACATATATATATATATATATTTAAATGTCTTTAAAATTCTGATATTTTACACATCCACTCCTTCCAACCATCTTTCTTCTCTCTATATCTGCAGCGAATCCAATTAACACCTAGTGTATACAAATCTTGCAAGGATGGGGGAGACAGAGGGGGGGGGGGTGAATATCATTGTACCAAACACACATATACACTTAGCTACATACTTTCCTCCCGGCTGCCTTTTCCTTTCTAAGGTACCCACCAGGTGGCGCCTTTTCCTTCCCAAGCTTCCTACAAGGTGGCACCTTTTCCTTCACAAGATTCCCATCAGGTGTCACCTTTTCCATTCCAAGCTTCCCACCAGGTGGCGCCTTTTCCTTTCCAACCTTCCCACCAGGTGGCACTTATTCCTTTCCAACCTTCCCACCAGGTGGCACCTTTTCCTTTCCAAGCTTCCCACCAGGTGTCACCTTTTCCTCTCCAAGTTTCCTTTCCAAGCTTCCCACTAGGTGGCGCCTTTTCCTTTAAAAGCTTCCCACCAGGTGACACCTATTCCTTTCCAAGCTTCCCACCAGGTGGTGCCTTTTCCTTTACAAGCTTCCCCCCAGGCAGCGCCTTTTCCTTTACAAGCTTCCCACCAGATGTCACCTTTTCCTTTACAAGCTTCCCACCAGGTGGCACCTTTTCCTTTCCAAGCTTCCCACCAGGTGGTGCCTTTTCCTTTCCAAGCTTCCCACCAGGTGGTGCCTTTTCCTTTACAAGCTTCCCACCAGGCGGCACCTTTTCCTCTCCAAACTTCCCACGAGGTGGCGTGCTGAGCTGCTCAGGGGCCAGGGCTGAGCAGCTCCCGAGACGAGTTAATTCTGAGACCCAGGGTTAATGCAGTGCTAAGCCTAAGTCCACTCGCTGACCGAATCATTACCACAGGTCATCTATCCCCTCCCACAACCCTGCTCTCCACCCCCCCAACCCACAGACACAGGCACTCCTCTCCCAGCCACTTCCGCTGAGATCTAGCACCCAACAAGGAACGTTATTAGGAAAATGGGAGAATATAAATCCCCAAATCTACTTATGCACCAATACCCTTCAACTCTAAGGATGAGTGATTTTCGTGTGCTTTTTGTGTGTTTTTTTTTTACAATTAATCCCAAGGAATACCAGGCATCTATATGCATTACTAATAAGACAGAATTCAATTACGATGATGCATTTAGATACCAGAAGGGTGATGAACGATAATTAATTGTAGAAACGCAAAACTCCAACAACGCATCAACTAACCGTTAGTCGTGGTGTGTGAGGGGATTCTGACAGTAGGACTGTTTTAAATTTGACGGCTCTTTTCTGGTTTGAGGTTGGGATAGAAATATTAGAATTGGATTAAATGTAACTCTTTGTCATTTATATTTTAAAGCTGCTTGTTGTGATATGTTAGGCTTTACGTCCTAGCAACTAATGAAAGTGCACACTCATGGTGGTTTTATAGTGCTGCACCATTTATATTTTAAAGCTGCTTGTTGTGATATGTTAGGCTTTACGTCCTAGCAACTAATGAAAGTGCACACTCATGGTGGTTTTATAGTGCTGCACCATTTATATTTTAAAGCTGCTTGTTGTGCTATGTTAGGCTTTACGCCTAGCAACTAATGAAAGTGCACACCATGGTGGTTTTAGTGCTGCACCATTTATATTTTAAAGCTGCTTGTTGTGCTATGTTAGGCTTTACGTCCTAGCAACTAATGAAAGTGCACACTCATGGTGGTTTTATAGTGCTGCACCATTTATATTTTAAAGCTGCTTGTTGTGCTATGTTAGGCTTTACGTCCTAGCAACTAATGAAGTGCACACTCAGGTGGTTTTATAGTGCTACCATTTATATTTTAAAGCTGCTTGTTGTGCATGTTAGGCTTTACGTCCTAGCAACTAATGAAAGTGCACACTCATGGTGGTTTTATAGTGCTGCACCATTTATATTTTAAAGCTGCTTGTTGTGCTATGTTAGGCTTTACGTCCTAGCAACTAATGAAAGTGCACACTCATGGTGGTTTTATAGTGCTGCACCATTTATATTTTAAAGCTGCTTGTTGTGCTATGTTAGGCTTTACGTCCTAGCAACTAATGAAAGTGCACACTCATGGTGGTTTTATAGTGCTGCACCATATTTAAAGCTGCTTTCAACACCCCAACAAAACACCAACCACCATTTATATTTTAAAGCTGCTTGTTGTGCTATGTTCGGCTTTATGTCCTAGCAACTAATGAAAGTGCACACTCATGGTGGTTTTATAGTGCTGCACCATTTATATTTTAAAGGTGCTTGTTGTGCTATGTAAGGCTTTACGTCCTAACAACTAATGAAAGTGCACACTCATGGTGGTTTTATAGTGCTGCACCATTTATATTTTAAAGCTGCTTGTTGTGCTATGTTGGCTTTTTCCTAGCAACTAATGAAAGTGCACACTCATTGTGGTTTTATAGTGCTGCACCATTTATATTTTAAAGCTGCTTGTTGTGCTATGTTAGGCTTTACGTCCTAGCAACTAATGAAAGTGCACACTCATGGTGGTTTTATAGTGCTGCACCATTTATATTTTAAAGGTGCTTGTTGTGCTATGTTGGGCTTTATGTCCTAGCAACTAATGAAAGTGCACACTCATGGTGTTTTATAGTGCTGCACCATTTATATTTTAAAGCTGCTTGTTGTGCTATGTTAGGCTTTACGTCCTAGCAACTAATGAAAGTGCACACTCATGGTGGTTTTATAGTGCTGCACCATTTATATTTTAAAGCTGCTTGTTGTGCTATGTTAGGCTTTACGTCCTAGCAACTAATGAAAGTGCACACTCATGGTGGTTTTATAGTGCTGCACCATTTATATTTTAAAGCTGCTTGTTGTGCTATGTTAGGCTTTACGTCCTAGCAACTAATGAAAGTGCACACTCATGGTGGTTTTATAGTGCTGCACCATTTATATTTTAAAGGTGCTTGTTGTGCTATGTTAGGCTTTACGTCCTAGCAACTAATGAAAGTGCACACTCATGGTGGTTTTATAGTGCTGCACCATTTATATTTTAAAGCTGCTTGTTGTGCTATGTTAGGCTTTACGTCCTAGCAACTAATGAAAGTGCACACTCATGGTGGTTTTATAGTGCTGCACCATTTATATTTTAAAGCTGCTTGTTGTGCTATGTTAGGCTTTATGTCCTAGCAACTAATGAAAGTGCACACTCATGGTGGTTTTATAGTGCTGCACCATTTATATTTTAAAGCTGCTTGTTGTGCTATGTTAGGCTTTACGTCCTAGCAACTAATGAAAGTGCACACTCATGGTGGTTTTATAGTGCTGCACCATTTATATTTTAAAGCTGCTTGTTGTGCTATGTTAGGCTTTATGTCCTAGCAACTAATGAAAGTGCACGCTCATGGTGCTTTTATAGTGCTGCACCATTGGGAGACTTAAGAGCCGGTGTGAGGTAATATTCTCACTCCCATATTAAAGTGACTGGGGAGGCACTTTATTATGGAAATCAAAATATTATCTCACATCGGCACCATGACCCAATAGCCGACTTAATCACATTATCCTGATACCGATCAAACCAGTCCTTGTTATATCCTATTAATGCTGAGTACCAAGCTAGGTAGCAACAAGTATCAATCTCATAAGCCAGTGATTTGACTCAGCCGATCTTCAAGCCCATGACCTCCCGCGTGCGAACTCTGCCAGCATTCTTAACGATCCCGCTACTTTAACACTGAAAGTGTGTGGTATAAAGCATTTATACAAATATTATTCAGGATGGAACCCTCCCTCTGTTGTATGTCGGGTGGGGGGATTCAAACCCGCTACCCCCACACGGTGCTGGGCCGGCGGGGCAGTTCGGCGAGGGGATTGAGGCAAGTCTAGCCTCCATGTGTCATGCGCCTCCAGTGCCCACTAGGAGGACTGAGGCAAGTCTATTCGGGTAACACCCCAGGCGCATGCGCGGACCCTCCAGCTCCAACGGCTTTCCTGTATACTCAGCCCATTTGAACCCGAGTTCTAGCTTGAGGCTGACGTACCTACCTATGTGCGTACCTACCTACATATCGGGCGAGATGCCGGTCGATATATGTGCGGCATGTGGGGAGGAGCACGAGCCCCCCTGGGGCAGTAAGTGCAAGCGGTCAAAGGACTAGCAAGCGGTCGGTAAAGGCGGAGCTGCCTTCATCGGGCGAGGAGGATGCCGCGGAGGCGGGGGAGAAGTTGGTGGCGCCGGGTTCTTCCACGCGGCGCGCCGGTGAGGGCTCGCGCCTTGTGGTGGAAGACTACGAGGAGGATGACGAGGAGAGGGAGCTGAGGCGGCTGATGGCGGCGAGGGCACGAGAGCGCCGTAAGAAGGAGCTGCATGCGGTCTTGGACGCCGGATCGCCGGAGGAGGAGACAGTGACGGCGGTGCCGACGGCAAAGAAGAAGCTGCCCGAGAAGAAGAAGAAGGCAGAGGTGGCCGGGGACCCGGACGATTCCCCTACAGACAGCAGCTCGGAGGAGGGCTCAGGGTCAGACAGTGACTCTGGCAGGAGGCGAAGGAGGAGGCGTAAGCGCAGTAAGTTCGCTTTAAACAAATACACTATGAACGAGAAGCGTCTAAAAAAACTTTCGGTGATGGAGCTCGTCTACACGGCCCTTGTCTGGGGCATGAAGCGTGGGAGGCGAGTCGGGTTTGAATATGAAGATCTGGAGCGATATATCGGGCATGTGGCTTATATGTGCATGCATGCCTCTACAGCAACCTATACAGATCAGGCCTATCGTGGTTATGATAAGGCAATCAGGGACAAGGTAAAGGACGTTGGGCTGAAGGTGTTCACCATGGGAGATCATGAACTATCGTTGCTGTACTTTAATTTGGAAAATACGCGGAGCAGCAAAGAGGGGCGTCGACCGTCTAGGCCTACACAGGCGAGTAAGAGCTATGACAATTCCCGGAAGATTTGCTATGCGTACAACTACAACAAGGATGGGTGCAGTGTGCGCCGATGCGAGTATGAACATAAGTGCCTGAGCTGCAAATCAGGCTCCCACCCGATAAATGATTGCAAAAATAAGAGGAATTGACTTGTGTCCACACCTGTGCAAAGTGGTGCGTCGGGGACCGTTGACCTAGTTGACTTTGAATTTCGCGCGGAAATGAGCGGTTTCCAAGATGGCGCCCAAGATGTGGCGCGCGATTCGCCTTGCTCCATAAATGTACCGCAGATGGTTGATGGTGGCTGTGACAATAATTTAGGCACTGCCTTGCTTGATGAGCCTGTACTAATTTGTGTTGCAGACGATGTTACCGTCGATTGTGCAAAAAATATTATGTATGTTGTTAACAGCGGGGACTCGGACAGTGCGGACACGGACATTGAATACCCGGGCATGGGCAACGGTAATACTGACTGGTTGCGGGTGGTCGGGCCAGATAATTTAAGTGTAACTAATGATGACCTGCACTGTTCCTTGTGGGTCAAAGACCAAGATGGTGATAGTTCTGTTAATAAATGTATCGACGTCTTTGCTAGATGTTTGCAAGGCGCTTGTGACTGTAGGCATGATATTGGGGGTGCCTGCATGCAGTTAAAGCCGTGTCGTATCTATGCCGAGGCGATGTGCCGAGGTGACACGGACCCTGACTGGGAGTATATCCTCAGGGGTTCATGTTTTGGGTACCGGGTAATCGACCCGGATTGTGTTAGTTGTTACTTTCAGGGTAACTACTCATCTATAACTAAGAGTACCATGGGTAAGTTGATGAGCGATAGGCTGCAGAGGGAGATCGCTGCGGGTCTGGTGTGCATAGTCGATGAGCCATGTTTATGTGTCCACCCGATGGGGGCCGTGCCAAAGGGGCACGATGACTTCAGAGCGATTGTTGATTGCTCCAGCCCAACTGGGTTCTGTGTGAACGAACACACCAGGTCCTGCAGGACGAACTTCAGCTATAATTCTGTAGAGACCGTCACACAGTTACTGCAGCAGGGGGACTATATGTCCATGATAGATATATATAACGCCTATAGGGCTGTAAATATCCACCCTGCCAGCAGGGAGCGTCAGGGCTTGAGCTGGGATTTTGGCCAGGGCCGGGTCCATCTAAGGGATAATCGCCTGTGCATGGGGCTCAGCAGTAGCCCTTACGTCTTCTCCAAGATCAGTGATTTTGTTGTCCGCTGCATGGTCCGGGAAGGCTTTGAAGAATGTGTAAATTACCTAGATGACTTTTGTGTTGTGAGCCGCACGATTGAGGGCTGTACTGAAGCACAGCGGGCACTGGTAGCGATCTTGAGAAGGCTGGGATTTTATGTGAGTTTCCGCAAATTAACGCCCCCTGCCCAAATAACCAGATTCCTGGGTATAGATATAGATTCGTTAGCCATGGAGCTGCGACTCCCAGATGATAAGTTAGCTAAGCTGGTAGCCCAACTCAATATGTTCTTGCGGAAAAGGAAGGCGACGAGGCTGGAGCTGGAATGCCTGGGGGGCGTCCTTGCTCACTGCTGTAAAGTTGTGCATGGTGGGAGGACCTTCTCTAGGAGGGTCTACGACTTGATAGCCTCCGCCAAGAAAGCCACCCATAAGGTGAGACTAAATGATGACTTCAGGCTGGACCTAAAGTGGTGGTTAGAATTTGCTTCTAAGTTCAACGGGAAAGCGAGTATCATCCCCTCGGCAGACCCAGTAATGTCGGTGTACAGCGACTCGTCCAAATTTGGGTTTGGTGCTTTACATGGGGAGGACTGGGTGGCGGGCGCCTTCAACTTCAAGGCATCCAAAGAGCTACAAAAATGGTTGGGGCATCACTTCGTCTATGCCAATGATGAGGGGTGCAGGTCCGATAACATAAATGTGCTGGAAATGTGGCCCGTGTTGGTGGGTGTTAGGCGCTGGGGAGAGGCCTGGAAGAATCGGACGGTAGTGTTCGTCACTGACAATACGCAGGTGATGGCCCCCTTGAACTCAGGCCGAAGTAAGAACAAAATAACGATGACATGGTTGCGCCTGATATTTTGGGCTTCAATAACATTTAATTTTGACGTACAATCGGTGTATGTGAACACCAAATCAAATGTGATTTGTGACAGCCTAAGTCGGCTGGATAAGTTCCAGAGCATCGCACGCATTAGGGATGCTGATCAAATTGATGCTATGTGTTGTCACCACCTATTCAGCTGTTAATCTCACTTCATGTTGGCAGAAACTCCTGGAAGAGCGCCGTAACTATGTCAGGAACCACTACGCAAGCTCGACTGTAGCGGTTCGGACTGTGCAGGTTAAATCTGATATCTCCTTCTGTGAAGTATTTGAGGGCCAGCTATGCCCATACCCATGTGATTCAGACCAGGTGTGTCTATATATGTCATATCTAGCGCGTCGGTTGTGCTACTCGTCCATAAAAAACTATCTCAGCGGCCTAAACAACCATTTGAAGGACTTAGGTTGTCCTCCTATAAACTACGGTGACCACCTTATAAAAAAGTGTCTGGCGGGCATCCGCAGGCTGAAAGGTGATGCGGTAAAGCAAGCAGCTCCTATCTTGCCCTATGAGTTAATTAAGTTGTTTGCAGTGTTGTTCCCGTCCAGGGGCCACATGGCCGTTAGGGCAGCCATGCTGCTCTCGTTCAGAGCACTGCTTCGCAAAGCGCATGTCACAAATTCAGACGCAGCCCTACTCCGCGAGGACCTGGAGTTCTATCCATGGGGGATGCTGGTCTGTGTGAGAAAGTCGAAGACCAATCAGTTCAGAGAAGGGATTCATAGAATCCCCGTGGCAAAAGTTGCGAATAAAGAATTATGCGCGGTGTTCTGGGTCAAGAGGCATATGGAGCAGTGCCCCGCCCCCCGGGATGCTCGGGTCTTTAGGATACCTAGAGCGGGACACTCGGTCCCACTGACATATGCATACTATGCAGTGGTACTGAAGGCGGCATGTACCGCAGCCGGACTACCATCGGCTGACTTCTCGTCTCACAGCCTCAGGCGGGGTGGGGCGACTTTCCTCAGGCTATCGGGGGCGTCGGAGGAGGAGATCAAGGAGAGAGGCGATTGGCGATCGGACTGTGTCCGCCAATACTTAAAAGCTTCACTCATGGAGCGTCTGACGCTCGACATGCGTGTGGCCGTGATGCTGGGGTTACTAAACTGAACTCTACCTGTCTGGTTGGGGTGGTTTGGGTCTTTTGTGGCCAGCCAGAGTACCTACTCAATCCAGTTATGTATCCTGTTATGTGTATGACTAATAATGTGTGGTATAAAGCATTTATACAAATATTATTCAGGATGGAACACTCCCTCTGTTGTATGTCGGGTGGGGGGATTCGAACCCTCTACCCCCACACGCTGCTGGGCCGGCGGGGCAGTTCGGCGAGGGGACTGAGGCAAGTCTAGCCTCCATGTGTCATGCGCCTCCAGTGCCCGCTAGGAGGACTGAGGCAAGTCTATTCGGGTAACACCTCAGGCGCATGAGCGGACCCTCCAGCTCCAACGGCTTTCCTGTATACTCGGCCCATTTGAACCCGAGTTCTAGCTTTAGGTTCTATTTGATTGCTGATTTTGAGCTTGATTGATTTCTGTTTGTTTTGATCTTGATATCTTATTGAGCTTATTGATTTTGATTGATTTCACTGAGTTTTGACTTTGATTCTTGAGCTTGATTTGAGTTTGGTTAGTGATGATTATTGATGATTGACGTTATTATGTAGATGCTGATGATTAAACGGTTGGTGATGAATAAACGGTAGGTCTTTTGTGGCCAGCCAGAGTACCTACTCAATCCAGTTATGTATCCTGTTATGTGTATGACTAATAATATATATATATTTATAATTAATATACATATAGATGACTTTTTATTTAATAGTATCCCTTTTATTTATTATTATTAATCAAGATAATTAGTCAAACAAAATTCTAAAGATTTGAATCAAATTGGACTTGGAAAATAAGTATTAACAGACTTAGCCGTTATGGGCAGGGTAAATAATTTCATCACACAAAAAATGCATCTAGCTAGTAACGCTACTTTATTTATAGCCGGCTTGTGTAGAAAGCATATGCAGTATTTGAAGGCCCTGTCACATTATGACGCATCTCGCAAGCGTGCGGCCAAAGCATAAAATCACTTTTTTTACGTCGAGAAGCATCAAACTTTTCAGCGCGGGGGGCAAAGTTGGACATATACATACTGTATACATAGTGCATGGCAAAGTATGACCAACATATGGCTAACATGCCTCACTGCAAAAACTGCTCAGATTACGCTCACGGTACGTTCGCAGAATGCCAGTGAACGTTATATACATTATTCGATCGCCAGACCTAGGCCTCATATGTTACATACATCAAGACAAGCTAGAGAAACGCTAGACATACGTTAGACATACGTTGTCAGTTCCCACTGCCTTTAATGTAGGTCAACGTAGTGCAACGTAGTGAACAATGTTTGTCTAACATACCTCTAACATACATTGACATATGCCTAACGTATACATAATGTATGGCCGACATAAAATCCACACGTTGTCGAACATTGTCATACGTCGAAAGGTTTGTACATGCACAAAACTTTGCTAACTCCCTGATGCGTGACACCATATCTCGACAAACGTTGACGTACATTGACGTATACCACCAAGTGCCTAACGCATGTTTAATGCATAACGATGTATCCCCATGTAGCGACCAAAAATCACATACGTTGGCACGATGCGTCGTAATGTGGAAGCCCCTTTACCAGTACATCGCAACCGTCTCTGAGAAAGGAAAAATGACTTTAAGAGAACTGCGTTTGAATATTGCATACTGGCACAAAACAATCTTATGAGAATGAGGGGGTCGTGCGTTTTTTCTCTGTTAGGAGGCCATTGGATCATTGGCTCTCCATGGTATTAATGGACGGGCTGTCGTAAATGGAGCGCAAAGTCAGGTTTACAAACTAATCGCATATATGTGTGAGCACATTTTACCAAGCATCACTAGCTGTTGTACACGCGAATAAGCTATGGAAATACATAGATATTGATTGACAACAGTTGAGAATAATTCGGTTCAATCATGCTCCTGCATTTGTAAAGCTCAAGTATATGATTGTAAACATTCAGGTAGCACCATGGCATAAACTAAAATATACAAACAAGGCAGTTAATCAACCATAAAGAGAACAGACTATACAGGATCGTGGTCACGGCACCAATGTCATACACTCGGCAATACTATAATAGGACAAAGACTGGTTAGCTCAGTGTCAGGATAATGTGACTGAGTGGGATATTGGGTCATGGTGACATCGGCCTGATTGTCCAGTGGGGCAGCACTAAAAAGTCACCATGCGTATGCACCCGACAAGTTGGTACCCGTTCTGATATGACCATATATGTTGCTAGGATGTAAAACCCCAATAACTACCCAACCATATACAAACGAGCCAGTTAACAGTTAGAGAGCACAGGAAATACAGGATCGTGGTCACGGCACCAATATGATGGGACGCATTGAAAACATTTAGGAAACGATGCCCAGAGTGATACCCAAACCCACCTTTCTGGCATTCTGGGTTTTTTTTTCTAACCATTAGACTACCTAAGGTCACTCATGTAACAAATCAATGGGGCCGAATCGGTAGAGCACGGGCCTCGCGTGCGGGAAATCGGGAGTTCGGTTTCCGGTCGTGTCAAACCAATGACTTACAAAATTGATTCTAGCTTGGCACTCAGCATTACTAGGATAGGACAAAGATTGCTTAGCTCAGTATCAGGAAAATGTGATTAAGTGGGATATTGGGTCATGGTGTCAGTGGCCTGATCTTCCAGTGGAGCAGCACTATACAGTTGACATGAGTGCGCACTCTCATAAGTCAGTACTCGACCATGACCTTAGATGTTGCCAGGATGTAAAACTCCAACAACCAACCAACCCGCTATAAATAGACACACTATACTACTGACACGAGTGCCTGTGCATAATGGCATTTCACAAGTGCCTTTACACAGTGCCATTTCATCCGGGTGACGTCAGTGCATCTCATTAGACACTGAAGATTGTACAGTTTGTTCCTCACAGCAAGCCATGCCAAACAAACCAACACTATTTAACATATTTACCAACCTTATTGACAATTACGAAGAGAATCAACTATTCATGATTGCTTGGATGCGTCTTGCTAAAATTGATACATCTATGAATAAGAAGTGAGTCTTGTCGCTTGAATTAATGGGAATCTTATTGACAATTATGAAGAGAATCAGCTATTCACGATTGCTTGGATGTGTCTTGCTAAAATTGACACATCTATGACTAAGAAGTGAGTCTTGTCACTTGAATTAATGGGAATCTTATTGACAATTATGAAGGGAATCAGCTATTCACAATTGCTTGGATGTGTCTTGCTAAAATTGATACATCAATGAATAAGAAGTGAGTGTTGTCGCTTGAATTAATGGGAGTATTTGTATTCTCTGTATTAATTGGCAAAAGTCTGCTATTTCAAATCAAAATTGAGATTACCTAGGATTAATGAATCCGTGATAGGAATCTTAACCGGACCCGTCACATGATTGCTGGGACTCCAAATGAAGATCAGTGTCATAATTACACCTTATGGGATTCGAACCCGGTTCAAATCTGTCCGAGTCAAACCAACGACTTAAATATTGATACATATCGCTACCTAGCTTTGTGCTCAACATTACTAGGATAGGTCAAGGAGCAGTTGAATGAGGAAGACCAATTGTCCGTGATTGAAATTCCACCTGCATTGTCAATGAATGTAATAGCAAAAGTTAAATTAAAGGTGCTAAATATGGATGATGATAGCAGGTTAGCACTCTAACAAATAGTATTTGTAATTGCGTACAAACCTAGCGCTGCTCTGGTGGCACAAAGGAAACTCCAGATGCAGTTTTTGCTCAGTTCTTTATTACACCAGCCAGACTGACCCGGTGTAGCAGGAAATCGCAAACCCTGTAAATCGCAAACCCCCACTTGTGATTTCCTAGGAAATCGCATATCCCCCCTGGAGATCGCAAACCCCCCATTCTGAGTGTTAGCCTTACCATGATCTGGTAAGGCTAACACTGGCACTGACACTCAGAATATCCCAACTTTCACTATTATCTCTGTTTTTAATACTTTCAGATAAAATTGCTCTTAGGTTAAATTAAATACCTCAGATCTTCCTCTTCAATCGCGCATTGAGATATTTTTAATCGATTCGATGAAAGTTTTTTTATTTATTTTACAAAAATAAATGCTCCCCATAGACATAGCATTGCCGCAGCACACATCACGGCGTATTTTACCCTACTGCTAATATCTCCGCCATTACGGCGGTAGCCTTAATAACGCTTCGAATTTAGGGTTAATTTAATGAAATTTCACGATTTGAGTATGTAATTCTGTTAAATATGGTCGCATTGAATAGATTTGGCCCGAATCGGTCCCAAAACACAGGGGGTTTGCGATTTCCAGGGGGGGTTTGTGATTTCCTAGTAAATCGCAAACCCCAGGGTGTGCAATTTCCAGGGGTTTGCGATTTACTGCCACACCGGGTCGTGTTCTATAATGCATGGCGTAGGTGGTCTATTGTTCATAGCAGATGGCATTGGTGGTGTTGCCTGGTAATACTCTATGTTGAGATTTGTAGATTTCATGCAATGTGTAGATTTCATGGTCTTGCACAAACACTGTTTTAATGTAAATAGCATGCAAGACCTTTCCACTGATGTAAAACACAAGCCAATCTTCAAGTTCCTACCAACAACTGAGCAATATTGCTTCCTGTAAGTTCTATTTTTTTAAAGTTAGATTTCATGGTCAGTTGACACAAATCTAACCACTTCAAAATTGCATTGGAGATGGCTTTTGCTATCTGTTGACACATATCTGACCATCTCGGAAATTTATGTAAATTTCAAGCTACCACTGCCTTATAGTACAGGTTCTTGATAGAACCAACGGCTAATGGTGCAGTCACACTACGACGCTTCTCCCGGCGACCCGTCAGCGTGGAAAATAAAATCTTGCGCGTCGAGAAACGTGCAACTTTTCGGCGGTTTGGTGGAAAAGATCGGCGTCAGGGCAGCGTGTTAGTAGCGCGCGGCCAACGGTGTCGACGCGTTGGGGGGGGGAAAAAAAAAAGTTTGGCGCGACGTCTTCATCTAACCTTAAATGTTGCTAGGGTGTAAAACAAAAACGCCCCAGTTTGCCGCAACGTGTGAGCAACGACCCTCCCGCGCGCGCGCCGTCTTCCTAGCGTTCCCATAACGTTATTCCGGCGCGTCCAACGCATCGCGACGCGCGCCTAATACCCCTGTCACACTACACAAACGAGCCACGTGAGCCTAACGTGTGATTTTTCGTCATTACGTTGCCGTACGTTGGTCACGTTATGATGACGTCATAATGACGTTAGAGTGACGTCGAGCTACGTCATGTTACGTCATGTTACGTCGGCGCGCGTCGAGGTTTTGAACCTGTTCAAAACTTTCGACGTATCTCGACGTGAGGCCGTCACGTCGGCATGACGTGACAATGACGTTAGGTAGACGTTCCGCGATCGTTATAGCAGCGTAAATGACGTTAGAGTCACGTTATGTCACGTCAGACCGACGGCCCGGGTGTGGGCAGCGTTTCGCACGTTACGGTCACGTTACGGTCACGTTACGGTCACGTTACGGTCACGTTACGGTCACGTTACGGTCACGTTACGGTCACGTTACGGTCACGTTACGGTCACGTTACGGTCACGTTACGGTCACGTTACGGTCACGTTACGGTCACGTTGCGGTCACGTTACGGTCACATTACGGTCACGTTACGGTCACGTTACGTTTGTGGTCACGTTACGGTCACGTTACGGTCACGTTACGGTCACGTTACGGTCACGTTACGGTCACGTTACGGTCACGTTACGGTCACGTTACGGTCACGTCAACTACGCGGCATTCACGTCCACAATTTGCATATTACGCCGATAACTTCGACGTGATATCATTATTTTCACGTTGTGGTTACGCTGACGTAGTCACGTCGTAGTGTGACAGGGCCATAACCCATATATTTGCGCGCGCTGGCGGTCGTTGGTTTTTTTTTGACATGTTTAAAACCTTGGTCGACCGGCAACGCGCGCCGACGTTGTCCGCCGACCATCAACGTCAAAGATAGTGTACCGACGCCCTCATAACGCGCCACCAGCGCGTCCAGACTTTTCATTTATTATCGCCCAAAATCACTACACGTTGCCGTGTCGCCGGCGAGAAGCGTCGTAGTGTGACTGCACCATAAGGGAGACAACCCTAACAGAAAACCATGTCACAGTGGCAGCATTAAGGGCAGTGATGAATGGAACTCGCAACATCTCCCGACCAACCACTGCAGGGACAAATAGTTTGCGCCTGTCTTCACATGTTTTTTCCTGTGTGAGACCTCTATTTTCTCCCTGAGAGAGTGCCGCTAGTAACTTGCAAAAGCCAGCAGCACTTCAAGACTTTCCAAGCAGCTTTCATGAAATGTAAGACCAACTCATGGACATCACTCTCACAGCAGAGAACTAAATGGACAGTGGTGGTTAAGTAATGAAAGTAGTCTTTGTCGCATTGCCACTGACAGCATGATGATGATGATGTGAATGTAATAGACAAGACTGACAAAATAGATACCCCTAATCTTTCACTGCGAATATGGCCTTTGTTGCCAACAGAGTGTTAAACCATCAACGCTTAATCAACTTTATGTTGACAGGTTCTAACCAGGCTAGTATAATACTCCACAGTACAGTCACAAAATGCTATGTAATGTGCACAAGCTAAATGACAATATATATAACCTAGGGCTTTGCACGTTCTGAATTAAAACTGATTATTCATCACCATAACAATACTGGTGAATTGGGCAGTAGTCTAGTGAAATTCAGCAAACAATGAATAAAGTATGTACATGCAATCAGGAGTCTAGTTTGGGATTTTCAGGTGGTACGCAGATGGAATAAAACGCTATTGGAGTAAAACGTGATAAAACCAAATATTATCAAACATCGTACATTTGTTTAAATTGCAATCTCAGGTGGTATACAGCTGCGTACCTGCGTATATGGTAGCTAGGCCCCTGTGATATTGCTATTTCGTGAAGTACTCTCGATCCTAATTTGTTGGTAGTCGAGAAATGCATGATGTGTGGCTCTTACATGTTTCGTGAGATTGAGAAGCTTTAGAAGGTGTTTTGTGCTGATTGCAGCCCTCACTCCACACCCCATAGCCCTCACTCAACACCATATAGCCCTCACTCAGCACCCCATAGCCCTCACTCAGCACCATATAACCATCACTCAGCAGCCAATAGCCCTCATTCAGCACCCTATAGCCCTCACTCAGCACCCCATTGCCCTCATCCACCAACCCATATCCCTCACTTGCCACCCCATAGCCCTCAATCATCACCCCATTGACCTCAATCACCACCCCATAGCTCTCACTCACCACCCCATAGCTCTCACTCAACACCCCATAGCTTTCACTCACCACCGCATAGCCCTCACTCACCACCCCATATCCCTCAATCATCACCCCATAGCCCTCACTCAGCACCATATAACCATCACTCAGTACCCAATAGTGCTCACCCAGCACCCCATAGCCCTCATTCAGCACCCCATAGCCCTCACTCAACACACCATAGCCCTCACTCAGCACCCCATAGCCCTCACTCAGCACCCTATAACCATCACTCAGCAGCCAGTAGCCCTCATTCAGCACCCTATATCCCTCACTCAGTACCCCATTGCCCTCACCCACCAACCCATAGCCCTCACTCACCACCCCATAGCCTCAATCATCACCCCATTGACCTCAATCACCACCCCATAGCTCACTCACCACCCCATAACCATCAATCACCGCCCCATTGACCTCAATCACCACCGCATAGCCCTCAATCACCACCCCATAGCTCTCACTCAACACCCCATAGCCCTCACTCACCACCCCATATCCCTCAATCATCACCCCATAGCCCTCACTCACCATCCCCTATCCCTCAATCACCACCCCATATCCTTCACTCTGCACCAGATAGCCATCACTCAGCACCCCATAGACGAACACCCTCAGGGAGAGACTGACTTCTGGGGGGGTTTGTAACCTTACGATGGTCACCGGCTGCAGAAATGCAGCAATATGGAGAGGCACTGATAAATCGGTCCAATCTTTGGTTGAAGATTAATCTTCTGGTGGGATGGTTGTAGAAGCTGGAGATGTCTTTACAACAATTAAACGACGAATCATTGATGCGGCCCCGAATCACTCTGGTCCGGCTGTAGCACAGAACTTGTATCCAGTCGACAGTAGCAAGGGTTTAGGAGGAAGGGACGGGTAAAGGTGAGTTCAGGGGCTAAATGTATGAAGCACAATTTATCGGCTGCGGAGTTAAGGGTGGCCGGCGGGGTATCTATTGTCGGCGTTAATATATGTCACGGGGGATGTATTTGACCAAAGGCGCGTGGGTTAGCTAACGTTTCAGTTATTTATAGATTTGGGAAATCCCTCTGCGTTTGTAACCATATATTAGGCTCAAATATATTAAATGCGACCATATTTAACAGAATTACATACTCAAATCGTGAAATTTAATTAAATTAACCCTAAATTCGAAGCGTTATTAAGGCTACCGCCGCATTGGCGGCGATATTAATAGTTATATTTTCGAATCGACGAAGGTACAGTAAACAAACCGCCGGCGCCCGGGGACCAGCAGCCTTAGTGGTGAGCCTGTAGCTGGCGAGTACTGCTATTTGTTTAGTTTACATTCGTCGATTCACAATATGAATAACGGCGCCGATGTAGCGGCTATGTTAATATCGCTTCGAATTTAGGGTTAATTTAATGAAATTTCACGATTTGAGTATGTAATTCTGTTAAATATGGTCGCATTGAATAGATTTGCCCCGAATCGGTCCCTAACCTGCACGTTAACCCAGGCTCAAGTGGGAGTTAGTGACGGCGACGTTAACCCTCGAGGCGGTAGCCTAACCCGCGCACATACATTGACACTTTGGCCGCTAACCCGGGAAATCCGCACGACGCGTGGGTTACGAGCCTTAACCCGGACTCTTACATTTTGCCCCAGTGGTTCCAGCAACAAGAACAAAGTGAGAGAAACAATAAGGTAAATGGCCCCACCCAATCAAACAACTCCCTTGATCAGGGAGAGAAGTAAACCTGGGAGGAAAAAAAAGGGTAGAGCAAAGGAAAGAGAAATGAGGAGAGTTGAGTCAAAGGACCGTGTCTATTTGCTCTATGGTGACCAGCCAGCGAGCCAAAGACACAGACAGAGTAAGAGTAGAAAGTGAAATGCTGGTGGGCTCCTCACTCCTGGAACTCTTTTCAGACAATATCAAGGACGAGCATGGCCAGCAGAGAGGAGATAGAGAGAGGTGTGAACGAAGTGCGGTCCAGATAGCAAGTGGGCAGCTCAGGGAGAGCTGGGGACCAGTTGGAATATACAAAAGAACACACTTCTTCGCCCAGCTAATGACGCCTTACATCAGTGCAGTAAGGGTGAGTTAACTGGTACCCGACCATCTGTGTCGGTGCAGTGACAACAAAAGGTCCAACCCCACTGCCTTACCCTATTGAAGGTGACAGCTGGATTGAGGAATCCCCGGTGAATATTGCACATGCATCCATGTGTGTGTTGTTTTTTTTTATATCCTAGCAACATCTAAGGTCATATCAGCACTGGTACCGACTTGTGACAGTGCATGCTCATGGTGACTTTATAGTGCTGCCCCACAGAGAGGCCAGGCCGCCGGCACCATGACCCGATATCCTACACAGTCACAAAATGGCCTTGGTTTCTCAAATATGAGAGCTGTAGTATATATACTTAGTAACCTAGCACACACAATTAACCAAAGACGACCATGTAGTCACATTATCTAACTAAACAAAGATTACAATTATGTGTTCCACCTCACCAACTCTTTTCAATCAATCAATAGTTCCATCCTCTAGTCGAGGGTTGGATGCAATGGTTCTCCACTTGTCCCGATGTTGTGCTGTTCTGATAGACTGTGAATAATTCAAGCCTGTCCACTGTGAAATATTTGTAAACCATGATGTTCTTGGTCTCCCTCTCCCTCTGCTGCCATTCACCTTCCCTTCCAACAATGTACGGTATATTGAACTCTGACGAATGATGTGGCCAAAATAAATAAGTTTCTTTGTCTGTATAGTGGCAAACAAGCTTTTCTTATTTTTAATTTTTCTGAGAACTTCTTTGTTGGTGATCTTCTTTGTCCATGATATTTTCATCATCCTTCGATAAGTCCACATCTCAAATGCTGCTAAACGTTTGTACATTTTCTTAGAGATTGTCCATGTCTCTGCCCCATACATTAGAGTAGACCACACATAACACTGAAGAATACGCTTCCTTGTTTGTATTAATATCTTACTTGATGTTAACACTCTATACATTTTGGAGAATGTTGTTCGGGCTATTGTTATCCTTCTTTTAATTTCTTCCTCACATCTCCCATCATTTGTAATCTTTTGTCCGAGATATATGAATTCGGATACTTGTTCTATGTTTGTGCCAACTCTTTTACTCCACCATATTTCACTCATTATTCATGCACAGCGCAATGTTAATACAACATAGTGCTAATGCAACCTTTTGTCAAACGGGCCAGCAAATGTTTACGACCAGAATGCTAATAGGGCCTCGATGCTGCGAAAAGAATTGTCCAGAAACTTATCAAATTATCTGGCACGCACAAAGAAATCAAAATCAAAATGAATATGAATATATTCCACCCAAGGGCAAGAGGCTATGAAAGCCAGGCTCATATGTAGACCATAATGACCTCACTGCCCTGTCTGTTTGTTGTTGTTTTACATCCTAGCAACATCTAAGGTCATATCAGGACGGGTATCGACTTGTGACAGTGTGCACTCATCGTGACTTTATAGTGCTGTCCCACTGGGAAACCAGAAGCAGTCAGCACCATGACCTAGTATCCTACTCAGTCACATTATCCTGACACTGAGCACACCAGTCCTTGCCCTGTCCTAATAATGCCGAGCGCCTGGCTAGGAAGCGACAAGTATCAATTTTTAAGTCATTGGTTTGACTCGACCAGGATTCGAACCCACGACCCCACGATCTACCAGCACGGGAGACGGAAGCTCTAACTCATTCGGCCATCTTGTCTGTTTTCATCACTACTGGACTTCCGGTTTTGTCAACTCACCCGCGTCCATAATCCTCAGGGTGCTATTATCGCCCACGAAAATAGCCTCGACAACCTCAAAGCTTTGCCTGGCGCCTTCCATCACACATATCTAGTTCCGACAGATTTATATTTATACTTGTTGGTCAGGAAGTTGATTCATTTTTTCTCTCGCAATACAGATAAAACAACAATGTGCAATTCCCACATTATTCTCGAAAAGTTGGTAATGGAAATCTTGTATAAGTCCCTTGCCCAACACTTCCAGTACCTCACCTATTACAGAAACAGCTCCAATTTCTAATTCTGCCTGCTCCCACCATGGTTTTCACTTCACAGCTTGGCTTCCAACTACAGTGCGTTTCACTCTGGCCTCCATTTACTTTATACTTAGTCTGGCCTAGGTTGGTTACCCAAATAAACACACAACCAACAACCCCTAGTTATGGTTACCACAGTGTTGCAGCAAAGCATTGTGGGTAGGCGCATAGACGTGCACCTTAACTTACTCCAAGTCTCTTAAGCCTATTTTATAATTTAACAATTCATACATATTTAATTATTGTACACATATTATATTACAAATATTAATTATGCATGACACATTGACAGCTCATACTGACCCAAAAAGCCACACATACATTTTTTCAATAATTATGTCGATGGGTGTGGCAGGGTCACCCTAAAATAGGTACAGACAAAACAAAACAGAGCCTTGAAAATACTGTATAGCAAAGACTATCTCACCCCAACTAAAACACTTCATAAAGACCTGGACTTACTTATGGTAACTGACATTTATCAAATATACATTGCAAAATTTGTTTACCAGCAAAAGAATGGCCTCCTCCCTGAAATATTTTATAATCTCTTCAAAGAGAACAATCAGGTCCATTCCAATAACACACGACAGATAAATAACATACATCACCAACACACTAGAAACAAATATGGCAAAATAACAACTGAAAACCAAGGAATCAATATCTGGAACTCAATACCAGTAGAGATTAGAAACCTTAAAACTTTGAAAAACTTCTGTAAAAAACTAAAGATAAACTATCTCAATGCATACTAAATCGATTACCAGTAAAGAATATATATAATAGGATATAGTTGTTATTAACTAGTCGCATAATTTAAAATATCAAGTGGCTATGGCAAAGAACATAAGATTTACCCCTATTAACATACATGCAAAATAACTACTGATACTGCATGTAAGTACGTGAATCCATGACACAATATCAATATAATATTCCTATCATTACTTTGTTTTTTACTAACTGTAAAGAGACGCATCAGTATCTCATCATAATCATTAGTTAAAAATGTAGCTTAAGTTTAATAATTTGTTATTGTCATCACTTGTTCATTCACATCATGGAGACCAGCTAGATAAGCATCGCTTTTCTGGGATCCTTTCTGTTTGTAAGGAATTTGTATGCATTTATTGTATCACCTCAGTTTATTGTAAACATACCTTGCAGAGTTAAAATAAAAGAATTGAATTGATTGATTGAGTTGTGAGAGAATATGCCCATGGGGAGGGTGGAGAGTGGGCTGGAGTACATGTGACATCACGCAGAAAGAATAAGTTCCGGTCGAGAAGCTCTCCCCATCACTGATAGCGCTTTATCATTGCAATGCAAGCCACTTCTTCGAATTATCTCTCAGTGAAGCAATCCATCGACTTGTTCACACTGCATATATATGCAGTGAGGCCTTATCCACAGCATTAGTTCTAACATTTCCGTCAGAGCGCAGATGGGGAGTTGGTATCCCCCATAAGACCATTTCCACAGGATATGATGCACAACATGCCGCTATCCAGAACGAGAGTTCTGCTACTTCCAACAGAGGGTGACAGGTTTGTGGTGGAACTCCTCTATAAGACATTTTCTATAGAGCATGCTGTACAATGAGCTATTACTCACATCATGAGTTCTGCTACTTCCATCAGAGGACGAAAAGTTGGTAATGGAAATCTTGTATAAGACCTTTTCCAGAGAGCATGCTGCACAGTCAGCTGCTACACAGCACGTGAGTTCCGCCACTTCCATCAGAGGGTGGCAGGATGGTGTGGAAATCCTCTATGATACCTTTTCCACAAAGCATGCTGATGCAATGAGCTACTAGTCACATCATGAGTTCTGTTACTTCCATTACAGGATGACAGGTTGGTGTGGAAATCCTTTATAAGACCTTTTCCACGGAGCATGCCACACAGTAAACTGCTACACAGAACATAAGTTATGTTAGTCCCATCAGAGGGTGATAGGTTGGTAGTGGAAATCCTTTATATGACCATTTCCACCGAGCTTGCTCTTCAGTCAGCTGCTCCTCACAACATGAGTTCTGTTACCTCCATCAGAAGGCGGCAGATTGGTGGTGGAAATCCTCTATTATAATCAATTCTTCGAATTACATTTCTGAGAAGCAATGTAGGTATGTTTAATATTGTTATAGGTTTACATTTATTTCACATTACTAGGGGTCCGATAATTATCTAATGATGTTATTTATTGAGCTAATACCCGATAGAAGCCCTTCTATAAGCCCTTCTAGTTCATATTTTTTTTATTTCTTTTTTTTATTGAGGCTGTATTTATACTGTCCATAGCATATAAGCCTGGGTATTCAGGCTGGCCAGCTGTAGTGTTAAAGCGCATTTAAGTACAAAGTACCAACAGGGCTGTTGGAGGGGGTGTTGACGGTATCAAAGGAAAGAGGTCTTTAGTGAGTGAAAAACAGTTCAGCGGTGTACCTTGTCTACAACTACCTGTCTATGTGGCTCCTTGTCTAAGTGGTCAGTGCAGACTCCTACACTCATCCCCTGAAATTGTAAGTCTTTTAAATGGTCTTTAGCCCCGTTCACACGGGGAATGTAAATCGAATCCTAGAATTTGACTTGCCTAGTTTGGGTTACATTTCGAGTGTGAATGGGCGGCTGAGGCGGATTAGGGCTGAATCGATTCCTGTTATCCCGATACTGTAAACCACTTGTCGAGGTCGATTACGTGAATCGATTTCTGTGAAACGGTTTATTTTGCCCGTGTGGACACAATTAGGTGGATTAAGGACATCACACGCATGCGCAGTCGAGACCTTAGTTTGTTGACTTTCCGGTCGATCAAAAGCACATATTATATAATTTGGTCTATGAACCGGATAGAGGTCCACATATTTTTTTTTCATCATTTATTTATAGGTTTTCATTGCCCAGCAGAAGTCTTTACGGTTCCAAAACAATATCATTCAGTCTATACATATCTAGGTCGAACCCACACTCTCTCGTGCCGACGTCGACTTACCGAAACTGGCGCTGGTTAGTATCGACTTGCTCATGCGCTGATATCGATTTCCGGCCCAAGTACTGCCCGTGTGAACGGGCGTCTAAATCGATTCATATTATTCGCCTTGTCAAAATCGATTAAAAATTTTCCCATGTGAACACGGCTTTAGTCTAGTATAAGTCGCTTAATGCTTACAATAGACGATATTCACAACATGTGCAATGCCTAGTGGCCTCGAATGAAACCACGGTTACAGTACAAAGCGGTAAGATAGTAGTCGTCAAAACTCTTACTTTTATGTATGCTATAGCCATAAAACAATGCACCATAAGTGGCCCTACATTTTTATCTGCTACATTTGCCTGTCAATTGGTATATTAGAAAAAATGCTCACTTACCATGTAGGTTTCTTTCACTCGCTATGTAAATATGTTACGCTGCTGCGAGGCTTTCAGAATGATGATACGCAACCTATCAAATCTAGCTCTAACACGCATGCATGTGAATATTGTGTATTACATACATACAGCCAATACACGTACATATCATACAAATGGGTAGGTTCTACAACCATACAGCGCACAGCTTTTACAGGATCATGGTCACTACTCCAGTGTGATGGGTATGATGAATATGGGAAATATTGCACTTAGAGCAGAATTCGAACCCAGACCTCTTGCATTCTGGGCTAGTGTGCTAATCATTACACCACCTAAGGTCCCTGATGCCATCACCCTAACCATGTCTACCTATATATGTGGCCCTTTGCCTAAGAGGTCAGACACACATTCAAATATTAATAATAAGCTAACCTCCGAGAGACGAAAAGCTCATTTTCATGGAATTCTACAGGACAAATATTGGCAGTATTCCGTGCCATGTTTAAAGCGAAACAATTAATGTATTTCATCACAGTGAAAATATGGCCAGAATGTCTACGTTGAGACCAGATAGGTTGGCCGATTGAGTTGAGCGCGTATTTCCAATGCTGCAAGTCATGGGTTTGATTCCCGCCAATGTCAAACCAATGACTTGAAGATTGGTGCATGTCACTACCTAGCATTAGTGGGATAGAGCGAGAAGAAGTTAAATGCGGGATACAACATTTCCCCTACTTAATATCTCAAGCCGTGTTCACACGGGAAAAGTTTAAAGCGATTTAGACAAAGCGAATCATATGAATCGATTTAGTTTGAAAGTGTTTTGCATTCACACGGGCAGTGCTTGGGCCGGAAATCAATATCAGCGCATGAGCAAGTCGATACTAACTAGTGCCAGTTTCTGTTAGCAGGTTAGTCGACGTCGCCACGAGAGAGTGTGGGTTCGACCTAGATATGTATGGACTGAATCGTCTTGGTTTGGAAGGGTCAAAACTTCTGCTGGGCAGTGAAACCCTAAAAATAAATGATGAAAAAAATATCTGTGCACAGCTAGCGGTTTCATAGACTAAATTATATAATATGCGCTTTTGATCGACTGGAAAGTCAACAAACTAAGGTCTCGACTGTGCATGCGTGTGACGTCCTTAATCCGCATCAAGTAAGTCAGTTGCGTTCACATGGGCGATATAAGTCGAATCATAAAATTTGGTTCATATAAACCACCTACAGGGGTGGTATAGATAAAGCGATCTAGCTGAATCGATTCAGCCCTAAATCGCTTTAGAGTCGCGTTCACACGGCGAATGTGCGTCGAACTAGGCAAGTCGATTGATATGAATCGATTTAAAGTGCATGTGTGAACACAGCTTCAGATATTAAGGGCTTAGTCCTCAGATTTTTTTCCTAAAATACACAGACATTGCTGTAAGTGGCCTTTCCCCCCCCCCCTTTGCTTACTACATAATTATATACTATATAATGTATTAGGTAGATAAATAACAAACCCAAAAACATGTACATTCCCGTAATAATTCATCACCGATACGAAACTAATATAATAACTCATACACACTGCTGACTGTGCACAGTGTCGATATCTCTCGCCTCGTTCCCGCCCCTCTGACAGCCCAGTCAACCACTTTCATATATGGATAGTGATGAGCCCGTTATCACTTCTAATATAAGATCTGGAGTGGGTTGCACTACCCCCCGCCCTCTCCCCGGGGGTGGGGGTGAGTCCTAGCATGCACCTCTCCGCCTCCTACGCGGAGCTTTTCCTCAACTAGCTCGGAGGAAGTTTTAAATATTTTATATTTATATATATATATATATACATATATATATATTGTGTGTGTGCTCTGTAATCTATTATGGGAATATAAACAAGGACCCTATGTATCTTCAGTTCCTTATATTATAGAATATTCACTGGCCCTGTGTAGTTACAGTATTTGCCACGATGGTTGGGAGGCAGAGTGACTGCCCGGGGCAGATATCGCCCGGTGGTGGCGCTCGGGCCCGGCTAGCCGGGGCAAATCCCGGGCAGGTCAGCGATTGGACAATAATATAATAAACAATTATATGAATAATAATAATAATATGAAACTCCGCCTGTTTTATATTTGCATAATTCATTATACATCCTATATATATAATATATATATATATAATATATATATATATAATGTGTTGTTGTGGTCTGTATCCTTCCCTTCATTACATAGCCCTACTTTATATATATATATATATATAGTATGTGCCCCTTTAACACATTGGTGTGTTGTCGGTGACGGTTGAGGGAAGGAAGAATTCAGGTGGTGTCTGATGTTGTAGAAATAAGCCTTTGCAATACTGTAACGACACTATTTAAATAAATAGTCAAACCAAAAGCAATTAAACAAACTGGAACTGAAATCTGGGTGGCCCTTAAGCGACGTCTGCAAGTTAATTACGGTTTATGTTTAAACATGAATTTTAATTAGCTTCTGCATTTGTACCGACGTGGATGCTCAAGTGGTGTTATCTATATGAGAAGCTTGATGCTAGAGACTAGGAGAAATTCAGTTCATAAAGCGAATGTCACACCTCGCCGGATTGAGCAACAGACAGAATTGGCTAGTCCGGGCATCATAAGTATCAAAATGTATTAAAATGTGTCAAAATGTTGCGATATCGGGTCAAAGGGCACTGGACGAATGGACATGAAACGGACATGAACGGATAGCCAATGGATGGTAAGCGAACTAAACAGACTCAAACCGGACAAGAACTGTAGACGTCAGTCCGGTGGCATCTGTTCCTAGTTTTGTGCGCGTTCAAAACTTGTACAGACACAAAACGGACACTGTTCGGTTTCTGTCCATTTCCCTCAATCCGGTGAGGTGTGACAGGGCCTTTATACTCGTAGTGGTCTGCACTGACATCTCAGGCAAGGAGCCATATACTGATATAAACAGGTAGACATGGATAGGGTGATTGCATCAGGAAACCTAGGTGGTGTAGTGGTTAGCACACTAGCCCGGAATGGTAGGAAGTGTGGGTTCAAATCCTGCTCTAAGCGCAATATTTCCCATTTCATCATTCCCCCGTGACACTGGTTCCGTGGCCAGGATCCTGTACAAGCTATGTGTTATATGCTTGCTATAACTACCCTGTGTATGTCCATGTATGTAAGTGCATTGCCTGAATGTATGTAATACAGAATTTCCACATGCACAGAGCCTCATCCAGACTGGACTTGTGGGTCACAGAGTCTGTGGAGAGGCAATTGAGGCGCTGTTAACACTGGCTTCATATTGAGCAACTGACAGTCTTTTCGGCACAAATGTGGATTTATAGAGAAAACATACTTACCATATTTTAATCATTTTTGATAATTATAGCTGTATCCTATTGATTGATTGATTGATTGAAAAGCTTGATCATCAGTGTAAAACAACACAGTGACACACAGTCGACCCACAACACGAGTGTCGTTGCCTATCACCAGGTGTCGTACTAGTCGCGGAAATCGTGTATCGTAAGCACTAAACAACTTATGGATGACATAAACCATTTACAAGACTTACAATTCCAGGGGGACTAGTGTAGTAGAGTGTGCTGGCTTCTCAGGCAAGGAGCCTCATAGACAGGCATGTGGGTAGGGTGACTGCATCATGGAGCCTAGGTAATGTAATGGTTATCACGCTAGCCCTGGAATGGCAAGAATAGTGGGTCAATACAATATTTACCATTTCCATCACTCCCACCGCCCACGACAGTACTTATGAATTCCCTCCAGATGAAGCATTAGTGGGAACTATAACAGCATTAGCAGCATTAATTTAATTGCTTACAAATCTCACGAGACCATTTCTCATATGGGTATGCGCACAAGCACGAAGTTGGTAATATAAACAATGTCCAAATCACCAGACAGCAGCGGAACGCCCCCTTGCGGAGTATTCAGGTATTACGCAGCGCCATATCATCTGAAAAGGACCTGCTGTTGGTTGGTTGTTTGTTTTGTTGGTTGTTAGAGCTTTACATCCCAGCAACATCAAAGGTCATATCAGGACATGTACTGACTTGTGACAGCGCACACTCATGGCAACTTAATAGTGTTGCCCGAATTGGAAATCAGGCCACCAGCACCATGACCCAATATCCCACCCAGTCACATTATCCTGACACTGAGCTAACCAGTCCTTGTCATATCCTATTAATAACAGGTGCCAACCTAGGAAGTGACTAGTGTCAATTTTGTAAGTCCTGATCTCCCGCACGGGAGGACTGCACTCGAGCGATCCGGTAATCGCGCCCGGTATCCATATCATGTGAGAAGGAGCTGTTGTAGAATGCCTTAGATCTATGGATAACAACCATGACAAAGACAAAAGGAATAAAAGGTCCACGCCAAATCCAGCAATACAATTTGCATTGCAGAACAACAATCATCCTAAAGGACACCCACCATAGAGTGTCCACCTGTGAAGGTGTGGGTCATCCGATCGATCCTGCTCAGTCGAGCACTCTGCAGTTTGGGCTATTTTCCATTCCAATCAGTGGTCCATAACTGGTTCATCAAAGGCTGTGGTATGTGCTGTCCTGTCTGTGGGAAAGTGCCTATAAAGGACTTATCGGAAAGAGTAGCCTCGGTGGTGGCAGCGGGTTTGCTCTAAAGAAATATGTTAGAATGACAATATGTTTGACATCCAATAACCGATGATAAAAATCCATGTGCTCTAGAGCCGTCATTAAATAAAACAAACTTTCCTACAAGACACCTGATCCTGTTTGTAATCTCTTTGTAATTGTATCTAAGTTGAATACGTAGGCTCAAATCTAGAACATGCATGATGCTTTTATCGGAGTATGCAACTTTAAGACACTGGAGGTAGATAATTGAGGGACATGATGAGTGCCTCGATGCGACTAACGAAATGACGCGAATAATAAATAGTATGTCACCAACATCAAATGTATTTAGAACCTTCTACCTCTATTACAAACCTTGTCAGTTCATAGCAGAGATGTCAGGGTTGAAGAATTCCAGACACGAATTAAATTGTATTTCTGGACAGCTTGGTTAAGGGTCTGTCACACATCACTGGATTGGGGAAACGGAAAGAAACCGAACAAAGTCTGTTGATATCTGGCAAAGTCTGGTTTGTGTACGCATATCCATTGCATATCCATTGATATCCGTTGATATCTGGCCCGATCCATTACAAGTTTTGAGCATGCACAAAACTTGTAACGGATTGTGCTGGACTGACCTATGTGGTTATTATCCGTTACCATCCGTTCCCCATCCGTTCCCGTCCGCTCCCGTCCATTACATATCCATTACACGTCCGTTGCCGTTCGTTATGGTCTTTTTGTATTCTGAATTGTCCGTTGATCATTAGATACGTTATCAACCATCACCGTCCGTTACCCGTCCATTACCCGTCCATTACTTAATCAATACATTTCAAGTCCGAATAACACCGGACTAAAACATTCTTTGTCCGGTTCTGTCCGTTGCTCAATCCACCAGAGTGTGACAGGCACTTACCAGCATGCACCTCACCCCCTCCCCCACCTCTTCGCGGGGTGGGACACACCACTCACTCGGAAGCTTTTTATACATACATATGCATGTGTATGTACATATGCATTGTATATATAGATATATGAGCCTGTCTTAAAAGGTGATAACTAATTTTATTGTTGTCCGTCGTAACGATTGACACAAAATAGCACAGAAACGGTTACACTGAAAATGCAAGGACATTTGCTTCAAATCAATATGTATTCTATTGGGATGATATCCTTAGCACGGACAAGTAGGACCAGTCCCGGTGGCTGAATCGGTGGAGCCCAGGCTTCCCTTGTGGAAGGTTGAGAGTTCAAATCCGAGTCAAACCAATGACTTACACAATTGATGCTTGTCACTACCTAGCATCATGCTGGTTAGCTCAGTATCAGGATAATGTGACTGAGTGGGATATCGCATCATGGTGCTGGTGGCCTGATATCCCAGTGGGGCAGCACTATAAAGTCACCATAAGTGCACACTGTTGCAATTCGGTGCCCTTCCTGATATGACCCTAGTTTATCCTAGGAGGTAAAACCCAACAAACAAACAAGCTAGGTAGTGTAATATATGCGTAAAAGACATCCAGATATGTGTGGAGAACAAAGGATATGTAAATGAGATGACGTCATAGTCAAAGGGTGCCAGCAGTTCAGGGCCCTCATCATCATCATCATCATCATGCTGTCGGTCGCGATGCGACAAAGACTGCTTTCATTACTTGACTGCCGCTCTCCATTTAGCTCTCTGCTGTGAGAGTTGCGTCCATGAGTCGGTCTTAATGTCTCTCAGCTTCAGGTTTCTCTTGATGGTATCCCTGAACCGGAGACGGGGGCGCCCTCTCTTTCTGTAGCCAGAAGACAGTTGAGAATAAAGGATCTGCTTTGGTAGCCTGTCTGATGACATCCTCATGAGGTGTCCAGTCCACCGGAGATTCTTTTTGATCAGAAGATCTTCCATAGAGGGCAGCCCCGTCCGTTCGAGTATTTACATTTCATGAAAGCTGCCTGCAAAAGTGTTGAAGTGCTGCTGGCTTTTGCAAGTTACCAGCGGCACTCTCTCGGGGAGCAAATAGAGGTTTCACACCGGCAAGAACATGTCAAGACAGGCGCAAAACTATTTGTCCCTGCAGTGGCTGGTCGGGAGATGTTGGGAGTTCCATACATCAACCGCCCTTAATGCTGCCACAGTGACATGGTTTTCTGTTTAGGGTTTGCTCCCTTAGCCTTCGGTTCTGTCAAGGACCTGTACCTTATTGTATCTAAGTGTACAATAAGGTACCTGCTATACCTGCAATACCTGCATACCTACAGGGCCCTGGATGGTGAATAAAGCATTCAGTATCCAGAAGTCAAAGTGTTCAGACGTTGTACTTTTATACGGTGTCAGATAGGAAGAATGCCGCCCGCTAACACACTGCCAGGTCTCAGGCCGCCAGGACTGCTCGTCCTCTGCAACAATGCCCGATCAAACTGGAAACCATGGATCAGAGCATATGATATATATGCCACAGCTGGAGGTGTCGCGATGAAGACAGAACGAGTGCAATGCTTTATCTTTCTCATATTCGAGTCCGCAGTACCCCTGAGTCGAAAGATTTGTGCAGACAGTCAAAAACATGTTAAAGAAATGCTTAGACACGAAGACAGACTTTCAGTTAGCTTTGTTAAATTACAGAAACTCTGTTTCCCGTCTTGAATGCATCTCCAGCTCAGCTGCTCATGGACAGAAGGTTGAGACGGAGGTTGCCAATGGCGCAGGAAAATTTAATACCCAAAACGCAAAACCCGAAGAAAGCACAGACAGCGAAAGGCCAACAAATTCAGAAAAGTTTCCATGACAAGAAATGGGGCAAAGCGCACAAACCACTGAAAACTGGTGATAACGACAAATACAAAAACCATGAGGGGGAATTGAAGAAAGGGGTAATTTTGGGTCGAATAGGAGTGTCGGGAAGAGAATATCAAATTTTAAATGAGTCAGGGAATATGTTGTACAGAAACAGGGTTCAAGTTATAAGGGCTCCAGAAGGGGTACAGCCCGAGCTAGTCGGGCAGGCACAAAGTGTGCCAACAGCGCATTCAAATGTAAACAATGCAGCTAATCTAACTAGGTCAGGTCGAGTGATTAGACCGGCGGACAGGCTAGACCTATGAGTTAGTCAGTTGTGAACTGTAATCACACATAAACACATGTGCATGTTAGTTTAAGGTTTATTGCTTCTTGAGTCGTATATTGTTATTATGTCAAACTGGATCCTAGGACGTAAAACCCCAACAAACAAACAAGCTAGGTAGTGTAATATATGCGTATAAGACATCCAGACACGTGTGGAGAACAAAGGATATGTAAATGAGATGACATCATAGACAAACGGTGCCGGCGGTTCAGGGCCCTGGACGGTGAATAAAGCATTCAGTATCCAGAAATCAAAGTGTTGAGACGTTGTGCTTTTACAGGTAGTACTTCTGGAATAACCTTAGATATTGATAGGATATAAATAAACATGCATTCACTCACTGACTCCGTGTGTTGGACTATTTCGATCTGCAGGTTCCATACACAAGTCTGTTTTTTATAGGAATTCACAACTATTTTCATTTGGATTTCAGGAAAAAACCATAATGGTGAATGGTGATTTCTGACTAATTAGATCAGTGAGGAGTTAAGGCCCAGTCACATACACGTTAGTGGACGTAGTTGAACGTAGTGAAGGCTAACGTAGTTGCACGTAGTTGAACATACCGCATCCATACTTCTGTACGTTCAACTACGGTCAATTACGTTCAACTACATTAGCCTCCACTACGTTCAACTATGTCCACTAATGTGTATGTGACAGGGCCTTGATTTTAATGGAATTTAAGGCTTTTCAAGACTAATTACTCAACAGGTTAAATTCAAGGATTTTGAAATGGAACAAATCAAGTTCAGCACTTCTCAAGAGCATATGGACCCTGGTTCTGGTTATTTTGTTTTGAACCCCCTTCCCTCTTACTCTTCCCCTTATTTAAATACTTTATAATGACATGACCTCCTGTGAATCCTTGTCTACTAACACTGCAATGATTGCGGTGTGACGCGATTCGATGTTGTGTCTGTAGCCAGCCCCCTGTGACAGTCACGCACCAATTGATCCACCCACATGGAGTGAGTGACTCAATCAATCAATCAATAGTTCCATCCTCTAGTCGAGGGTTGGATGCAATGGTTCTCCACTTGTCCCGATGGTGTGCTGTTCTGATAGACTGTGAATAATTCAAGCCTGTCCACTGTGAAATATTTGTAAACCATGATGTTCTTGGTCTCCCTCTCCCTCTGCTGCCATTCACCTTCCCTTCCAACAATGTACGGTATATTGAACTCTGACGAATGATGTGGCCAAAATAAATAAGTTTCTTTGTCTGTATAGTGGCAAACAAGCTTTTCTTATTTTTAATTTTTCTGAGAACTTCTTTGTTGGTGATCTTCTTTGTCCATGATATTTTCATCATCCTTCGATAAGTCCACATCTCAAATGCTGCTAAACGTTTGTACATTTTCTTAGAGATTGTCCATGTCTCAGCCCCATACATTAGAGTAGACCACACATAACACTGAAGAATACGCTTCCTTGTTTGTATTAATATCTTACTTCATGTTAACACTCTATACATTTTGGAGAATGTTGTTCGGGCTATTGTTATCCTTCTTTTAATTTCTTCCTCACATCTCCCATCATTTGTAATCTTTTGTCCGAGATATATGAATTCGGATACTTGTTCTATGTTTGTGCCATCTATGGTTATATTGACATTTGGTTTATCTGTCTTTTTACTTATAACCATTGTTTTGGTCTTCCTGGCATTCATCTTCATGTTGAATAGTATTCCAGCTTTATTGATTCTATTCACTATATCTTGTAGGTTTTTCTCACTGTCTGCTAGTATTACTGTGAGTGACTCACCATTGGGGAATTTGTCTGTCTCTCTTCAATTTCACGCATGACAGTTACGTAGTTTGTTGGCTTTGATTTTCTGACATTTTCTGAGATAAATATACAAGGTTGATCAGTATAATCTACCTTATTTTAGCTTGAAGTAACTTTGCTTTAGAATGATTAACTTAAAGCTGCATCGTCCGATGAAGCATCAACTTTTCAAAACCAAAACACTTACCTAAATTTGATTCAAAGTTGTTGGCACTGCTAGGCTAATGACAACAACAAATCTAATGAATTACAAAAGAAAAAGATAGATAAATAAATAAATAGAAAATACACTGATAATTCAAGCACAATTTTAGAGGGTATAGATGCTAGGTATGATACATACAAAAGGTAAACTTTAAACTTAAAATCAAAACCTAATGACCACTAACACAGCAAGGTGAAGACATTCAGAGAAATTAACTATTGGTAACCAAACAATTATCCAATTGTAGAACGAACAAACTCACATAGGTTTGGGGGATGTGGGAGAATGCTTACAAACAGAGAAAGAATGCATGCACTAGTTAGCTACACAACTGAAAGTGATAAAAAGAAGGGGAGTCACAAGACTATGACAGTCTAGTGGCGAAAACAAGTCATTAGACTTAACCGTTATGGGCAGCATAGATACACCCATCACAAAAAAAACTGCTTGCCAAAATTAATTTAGGATATCTGTACTTCAAATATCTCAAAAGTTAGTCATTTTAAACTAAAAACTACTTCAAAATAAAGTAAGCGATTTATAACAACCAATTTAATACATTTATCTCAGAAAAGTGAATAATAATAATAGCTCAGTATCATCATAATGTGACTGAGTGAGATATCGGGTCATGGTGCTGGCAGCCTGATATCCCAGTTGGGCAGCACTATAAAGTTGTCCCGAGTGGATACCCTTGCAAATCGGTGCTCGTCATGATGATGATATTGATAACAATGATGATACATATTTTTTTTATTTTTCAAAAATAATAATAATAATAATAATAATAATAATAACGGATAAATGTTGGTTCCGTCAGTTGAAGGGTCAAAAACATTGGTAACACGGGGAAAGTGTCACGAGGGCCCAGGGTCTGGGGGCTAGTGGGGGAAGGGGGAGGGTGTTTGTGGCGGGGATAGCTTTGATCCAATCCCGCCCCTCCCGAGGCGCTAGTAACGACAGTAAAGTCATTCCCCACCAAGAAGAGCAATCAGATTTAAAGCACCGGCATCTCCTTCATCTCTAGCCGCCCTCTCGGCCGTTAGCTGGTTAGCACCGCCCCGGGTCAACTCTCCGCTACGCCCGGCCGGGTAAAGGCCCTGTCACACTACGCCGTATGGCGGCGGGGTGTGCATAACGTGTAGACATTATTTGAAAATCAAAATAGGTTGGCATACGGCAAACTTTTTGCACCGCGGGGTGTCCCAGCAACGTATGAAGCGTACGCGCAGCATATGGCTGCATATGTCTGCCGTATCCCTACCATATATTGACGTATGCAAAGCATATGACGATGTATACTCGGCATATTGGGACGTATTTTGACGGTTGAAGGTGACAGGTCCAACGTATGAGTAATGTACGCCGACGTATCCCTAACGTGCTTCTAACCTATGCCGACGTACCCCTAACGTACACGTAGTGTATGAGGAACGTATGAGCCACACGTCGACACACGTTGACAATTTTGAACATGCACAAAAATTGTTTCAGAGCCTCAACGCACACCGATGTAAAATGATGTATAATGCCGTATCCCAAACATACCCGACGTATACATAACATATGATGCCGTACACCGACATGTTGGTAAAAAATAACATACGTTGGCATACGTTAAGGCTATAGTCGTAGTGTGACAGCCCTTTTACAGAGTACGTTATATACGCCAGAGATAGGCGGAGGGTGCCGGTTCAACGTACGGCTAACGTCTTCCAACATATCCCAACATACCCCTATTGTGTGCAAAACATATGCTGACGTACGCTGAGCATACACCAAGCATATGAGAAACGTATGAGCTATACGGCGACATACGTTGAAAATGTTGAACATGCACAACAAATTGTTAGCGGCTCGACCTACGCTGACCTATGACGCCGTATCCCGATCGTATTCGACGTATGCCCAATGTATACGTAACCTATGACGCCATATGCCGAGGTGTTGGTCGAAAATCGCATACGTCGGCATACGCTAAGGCCATACGTCGTAGTGTGAGAGCCCCTTAAGATAAGCAAGCCGAGGGGGTGTGGTGGGAGGTGGGAGGTGGGGGGAGGGGGCGGGGGGGGGGGCAAGGAACTGGGAGTGCCAGTCAAATAGACGAGATCATGGTTCCGACTGTGCATGCGCTGAAAACGGCGCTGGCAGCAAAGCAAATGCATACAGCCATTGAGTTTGTCAATACGCGTAGGGAAAAACTTCCATTTTATTCAAAATTAATAGAAATACATAACAATTTGGCATAAACATGTATGCACACATGCAATATAATGATCCGATGAATATAACTAAGACAAAACTAGCCATAGAAACATTTTGAGCTAAGAAACATACAATTCCACACAAAACAATCAGTCACTTTAAGGCTGATATCCTCATCATTATTATTAATTCTTGTTCTAAATATTAAAATGCCAAATGTGTCAACAGACACTTGTTTCAGAGAAATACGTAACCAATATATGATTAACCCTACTAATTTTCTAGTTATACATGTCATTAACCATAGGATATAAATAAAAACATGAATACAATAAGTAAAACTGACTCTGGCTATGGCTCTAACACTAGTCTGAGTGCCCAGATTTCTCTAAATCGAAATTCACATGGCATAAGATGTGCTCAGTATATTGATGTAAATTCAATGCTGGATAAAAGATTAATATCTTAATTTATTAAATATATTTCTTTAGTTGGTATTCTATGTACCAAACAAGAGCTGAGATGAGCTGAAACTAGCACATTTCATAGCTGCACCCAGTGAATTACTATTAGCATGTGCCATGTGCTTCGCCAGGTTTGTTTTTCTTCCACGCATCCCACAATGCACCACGCGGCTGGAATGGTGATGTAGTCTATTAATGCGTGTATTCCGAGCTACTGCCCGCTGATTGCCCGAGGATGTGGTCGAGGGCATGGAGGGTTATGAGAGCGAGAGGTGGATGGTTCATGAGTGTAAACAGCGTGACAACGAGGAGCGTAGATATAACCAGCACATTTGAACTCCTCCCAGCACGTTTGAGCTCGAACAAACACACATCTTGGCTCACCGGAAATCAATTTGACTCTTCTCGTGCTCGTGAGAACTCAGCTACTCAGTGAGCCAGACTTAAGTTAAAGCCTTTATTATTAAATAATGTTTAATTTCAGTTGTAGTCATGTGGTTTATTTAAGTGATGTACACACAGATTGAGCAAAAACAGATAATAGATGATTTCGTTAATCCAACTGCGCATGCACTGGAAACGGCATCAAAAGCGAAACAAATGCACATATTGGCTTGTGTTGCAGTAAACGACAACAAAAAACTGTTGTATTTTTATTGTTTTGGACAAAATCGAACAATTTGATATTTATAAACAAAAATCCCTTCGAGCAACATAATAATACCATGATTATATTTAATGCATAGCTGTCCTTAATTAAGGGAGAATCACCCGACCAGACGGGATGGGCGAATGAGTTAGAGAGTCCGTCTCCCGTATTGGTAGCCCATGGGGTCGTGGGTTCGAACCCTGGTCGAGTCAAACCAATGACTTAAAAATTGATACTTGTCGCTTCCTAGCCAGGCGCTCGGAATTATTAGGATAGGGTAAGGACTGGTGTGCTCAGTGTCAGGATAATGTGACTGAGTGGGATATCAGGTCATGGTGCTGGTGGTCTGGTCTCTTAGTGGGGCAGCACTATAAAGTCGCCATGAGTGCGCACTGTCACAAGTCGGTACCTGTCCTGATATGACCTTAGATATTGCTAGGATATAAAACAACAACAAACAAACAAACCTTGCAACCGTATGCTCAATAAGAGACAGCGGTGACCTGTCTCTCAGTCACTGCCGACCCTTCTCTCATGGTTGGCATAAGTGCCTACTGGTGTCGCCACCTGGTGTGAAGGAGTTAAACTAGTAGTGAAGGCTGTAGGCCTATATCCACGTAATGCAGGTCATTCTGATTCATCATTGTTATTGTAAATATTATTATTCAGCGTTTGATTTTGACTGCAGTCACCATTGTTGCCAGAGACATTCCATAGTTGGGAAATCTCCATACCAGACTCATTTTGTGGTTAGGATTATTGTAATAAACATTTCATATTTTTTATAAATCAACCTCTAGTTATCATTTTTATTATCGATTTGACCATATTTTACATGAATCAATACACTTGATTGCTATTATCACTCATTTGTAGTCCACTTTTAAGTAGCTAGTGTAGCTATGTAATGTGTAAGTTTATTACAACACATGTCCGCTACAGTTTAAAAGATACAACACCAAATGTCTCTTTTAAATGACTAAGTTCTTTCATTTAAGTATCTAGTGTAGCTATGGAATGTGTAAGTTTATTACAACACATGTCAGCTACAGTTAAAAAGATACAACACCAAATGTCTCTTTTAAATGACTAAGTTCTTTCTTATAATAGAGAATTTTATATGCGAATTGCCTCAAATAAAATGTTTTTTCAATGACCATTTCCATATAATGCAACATCACCCCATTTATTGCAGAACATCCTGAGTTGTTTATACCTGGTCTTGACTGGACATGAATTAAATCTAGATCTAAATGCAGATGCAGAGAGGAAATTGCTGCAACATCCTGAAAGTGTCCTGCCACTATATTAAGCACTCTGCCTTTTATCAAATGTGTTATCATATCTAGTATTTTTTATTTACATTTGCTGTAGCTTTGTACTGGAATATATCTGAACCAGGTAGCCAATCTTCCTTGTTCATTTAATGTTTTCAATCTTATAAAAAGTGAATTTGTTTTGCTGTTGACTATAGTTAACCTGATGCAATTGTAACTCTCGGATGTTGTTGTGTTTTACATTTACATTTCTTTTTTTAAATGAAAGAAAGTTTCAAGCAACCAAGCAATCAATAGGATAGGCCAACAGCTATAATATGCCTTGGACATTTCATTCATAGGGTTTATTGATGCCTTTATTACATGATATTACTATATAAATTTAGATTGAGCTTTCACATTATACTTTGTGGTTTAATTCTAGTAACCATGCTCCTCGAAAATCAGAGAAATATAGTTAATTCTGTAGGAAAACAATTTATTACTCCCAGAGAATCATTAGTGGCTACCATGTGTGTTGAAATGTTCCATCTAACTGCTCCAAATGATTTAAATATCACGATATATTTACATTAGTTTGTCATATGCGGTTATTTGTGTTAAATCATTTGGTTTGATCAGCATAACACTTGCAAATGCAGGAGCTGTGGCATTAAAGTTGCATCGTCCGATGCTTTTGAGTTTTTGCTATTTTCTGAGATAAATATATTATACTAATCTTTATAATCTACTTTACTTTAGTTTGAAGTAACTTTTATTTTAAATGGCTAAGTTTGGAGATATTTGACGTCAAAACATACCAAAATAATGTTGGCAAGCACGCCAAAACTCTGACACCATAGACTTCAGTAGTAACCGTTTCTATTAATTGCCATATTATGCCCTTCTATGACTATGCAGCAACAAATGCTTAATAAGTGCACCAGTGTCTAAGTTGAATGTATAGAATCAAATCTAGATAAGTGCCTTGGTTTTGAAAAGTTGATGTTTTCATTGGACTATGCGACTTTAATGTTCAGTCAAAGTCAAAGTCAAAGTGATGAACATGAGCATTTGATTTGGTCCTGACAGTTATTTTCAGAGTATACTCACTTTGACTTACAATTTTGCATATGCCACTTTACGTCAGTACTACATAAAATGTGTTACTAAATGAAATCAGAACGAGACAACACAAGTAGCCTACATTACGGGAAAACCCTGAAAACAAGAATACCGTACATACATTGTGAACAGAAGCCTAAAAGTAAAGAAGTAAAGGATAATTAAAATGACCTATTGACAATTTTGTCCTTATCACCTCAAGATTCATGCTTAATTATCGACAGTTGTCTATTAGATATATACATTATATTATTATGATGCATAAGGGGATTCATGTCTACACCAACTTGTTCGATATTCTTTTGAAAAAAGAAAAATACCGGAGTTTTATGTTGTGGGTGTACGGTAAAATCAGCGAACCTTTCCATTTGTTTTGCTTTCCACACCGTTGACAGCGCATGCGCAGTTGAAATTAGCAACTCGCTTGTTGGGAGTATATCAACAAGCTCTGGCCTTAGTTACCTACAGTTGGGCTGGTGAATGCCTTCGTATCTTGTTGGTCAGATAAGAATTACCACGTGTTCGATATGATTTTGATTAATTAAATTCTAACATTGCACATCACATAATGTTATCAAACTAATATCTAATAAATGTCTGGTGGTATATTAATTTGGCACCTTCTCGACGCACTGTCTGGTATGCCACCTAACGGAATTCCCCAGCATCATAAGGCCCTCTGGTTCAATCCTGACAGTAGCCTGGTTCCTGGTCCTAATCAGACTTACACATACCTTACCGCAGTTTATTCAGCGTATCCACGAACTTTTTGTCCCTGGTGTGTAAAACATGAACCATATGGTTATGCACTAAAGTCTGGTCCCCTGTCCAGATTCCCAGATGTCGCCACTGAAGTGCTTTCTAGCTATCTAGTTTTTGTTTGTTGGTCCATTAGTTGTTTAAGCAGGGGAAATTTCAGTCTACGACTGGTCTTCCTCATTCCACTGCTGGTTCATAAGCATATTCATCGCTGAATGGAGAGGGACAACCAGCCACGGTTGAACTTGTCTGAGCCTGTTTGAACTTGCTGGAAATGGACTTTCCTCTTCTCCTTCTCGCCTGAACTCAGTGTCAGCCAATCAGAGCTGTTCTTCTCTATTGCAAATGGCCGCCTCCATGGGGGCATCCATTTGCAATCAAAAAGAACAGCTCTGATTGGCTGAGAACAGTTCTCAGTGTCAGCCAATCAGAACCATTCTTTTTTATTGCAAATGGCAGCCCCCCATAAGGGGCGGCCATTTGCAATCGAAAAGAACAGCTCTGATTGGCTCAAATTATGGAAAGATCCCATTATTTATTTAGTAGTTTCTTGTTCAGACATAGTTACACATATATATGTATCTTTTGCACTGATTAAAGTGCTTGAAGTATATTTTTAATTTATTTACATCGACTTCTGTTTAAATCACACAATATCAGGACTTAAAGAATGGGAAACTATTCCTGCAAGGGTTGGCTCAATATGGGACAGTGGTCACCCGTTTTTCCTCCTTTCCTCTCTGGACCCTTCTCATCTAGTTGACAACATCAATATATATAGTGTTTATTTCCAAATGGATTGTCTCGTTACTGACAGTGAACTCCTGAATAAAGAATTACGTTGAATATTCTAGCAACAAAATAGTGCTTCTCCATTGGTGACTTTGTCACATAGTTGAGAAAGGGAGTGTGGCTTATTTTTCTGGCGACAGTCTCCGTTGCATAGCAACATTAGGTACGGACAGAATAAAACAGTTGCAGAGGGTTGACGAACAGTAAGTAACATTTGAGGATTGTTTACTATGTTTCCTTTTAAGTTTCAAACAAATATGTGTTATTTCACAAAGCATGTCAAAATGAATCGGTCTTACAATTTATAGACGGGGAAACATACTGAATCTGAGTGAAAGTTGTACATTCAACGATCAAAGAGCAACGGCACAAAACCAAGGCAAAAATGTGGATCTCGACGTTGAACCAAAGCCAAGGCAAAGCCACTAAAAAGTAAAAGTACTAAGATCTTTGGTTAAACCTCGACTCTTTACATATTTTAAATGATTCCATTCGTTGATTCAACAAGGGGCATTTAATTCGCGGGCAATTCGTCTTCCCCATTCCACTGCTCCTTGTCATATCCTAGCACTTTCGTGATTTCAGTCACTGACTGTATCTGACACTGTGGCTGTGCCCCGAAACACCGTCCTTCCCAAGCTCCTTCTAGTTCTAAGTTCTAGTATAAATCTGTCACTTGCACTAGTTAGTACTAGTAGGCCTATTACTACTACTTCTACTACTAGTAGTAGTGTACCTATATTACCAGTACTACTAATACTAGTACTGTCACGAAATTACATTCCTATACAGTTCTAACATGAGTCCATGTCAGCGATAGTAGGCCCCTAACTATCCTAATTATACCTTGATACCAGATATACAAAATGTTGAAGGCATAATTTGCCTGTTGGATATTTCGGTCTCTATTCTGCAATACTTGACAGTTTAGTCACAGAGTTTTGTACTGCTCATTTTTCCAAAATCAGTCTATTCTAGCTTTAAAACAGTTCAGGGTAGGACTTGAGATGACATTATTGGGTGGTGAATTCCAGTCAGTTATTATTCTTTGGCTGAAGAAGTGCCTCCGAAATTCCGGGTTGCATCTGTTATTGTATAGAATATATCCATAGGCCTATATCTACGTCGATCTCGACCATTAAGATCGCATTTTTGACCGACTTACTCCGATGACAATGATATTTGCATAAGGGTTCTTATACTAGACAAAACTTTGTATAATGTACGTTTCAATGGCACTTGTCATTAGCACTGGACTACCAGTGGTAGCACCCGTTCCCAGTCCAAGTCGGCCATCATAGTTGGATAGAAGGGTGTAGGTAGGTGTGTCTGGTGGGTGTGTAGGTGTGTCATGGGGGTGTAGGTGTGTGGTGGGGGTTTAGGTGTGTGGTGGGGGTGTAGGTGTGTGCTGGGGACGTACATGTGGGGTGGGGGTTTAGGGATGTGGTGGGGGTGTAGGGGTATGGTATGTGTGTGGTATGTGTGTGTGGGGGGGTGTAGGTATGTGGTAGGTGTGTGATGTGTGTGGGGGGTGGTGTGAGGGGGGGTTGTAGGTATGTGTGGTTGATCCTCACCACACCCCTACACCTCCACCACACAAACATACACCCCCACCACACACACACAATACACACCTACACCACAACCCCACCCACCCCACAATACAAACTCACCACACACCAAAGCATACAGAGGCTGGCATGGTGCGCCATCTGACGAAAGAGTCATGCAAACTGAAAGGTCCCCATTGTGAAACATCTGATGCGATATGGTGAGTACTTAGCTATCTGGAGTTGAGAGTAAGATAATTTAAAAAAGGGAGTTCAATGCACTGCTAGACTAATTTAAAATAAATAGATATATCAAAATTAAAAGAATAATAATGAATCAATCAATCATCAATCAATAGTTCCGTCCTCTAGTCGAGGGTTGGATGCAATGGTTCTCCACTTGTCCCGATGGTGTGCTGTTCTGATAGACTGTGAATAATTCAAGCCTGTCCACTGTGAAATATTTGTAAACCATGATGTTCTTGGTCTCCCTCTCCCTCTGCTGCCATTCACCTTCCCTTCCAACAATGTACGGTATATTGAACTCTGACGAATGATGTGGCCAAAATAAATAAGTTTCTTTGTCTGTATAGTGGCAAACAAGCTTTTCTTATTTTTAATTTTTCTGAGAACTTCTTTGTTGGTGATCTTCTTTGTCCATGATATTTTCATCATCCTTCGATAAGTCCACATCTCAAATGCTGCTAAACGTTTGTACATTTTCTTAGAGATTGTCCATGTCTCAGCCCCATACATTAGAGTAGACCACACATAACACTGAAGAATACGCTTCCTTGTTTGTATTAATATCTTACTTGATGTTAACACTCTATACATTTTGGAGAATGTTGTTCGGGCTATTGTTATCCTTCTTTTAATTTCTTCCTCACATCTCCCATCATTTGTAATCTTTTGTCCGAGATATATGAATTCGGATACTTGTTCTATGTTTGTGCCATCTATGGTTATATTGACATTTGGTTTATCTGTCTTTTTACTTATAACCATTGTTTTGGTCTTCCTGGCATTCATCTTCATGTTGAATAGTATTCCAGCTTTATTGATTCTATTCACTATATCTTGTAGGTTTTTCTCACTGTCTGCTAGTATTACACTGTCATCGGCATATCTAAGATTGTTGATGTTCATGCCACCTATTGTCACTCCCTTGCAATCTTCAATGTGTCTGAAAATCATCTCTGTCTACAGATTAAAAAGACATGGTGACCTTGAAACCTAATAATGAATCAGGGATGAAAGATCTCCGTGATGTCGCGGATTTCCGGGATTTTTCAATCCCGCAGCACCATCAGCGTATACTAATTATTATTATTATTATTATTATTATCCTCTTCTTTGATGGTGCTAACGCCGCAGCAAGCACTATCTGTGTACACTACTAATATTAATAAATGCTCCAAGCGTTACAGCACTATCAGGGTGCACTACTAATACATGCTTCAAATGGTGCAGCACTTTCAGCATATATCAATATATTTAAAACCTGACTTCCGGGAATTTTCCGCGATTCCCTGACAATGTTAAACCTATGGGAGAATATCAGCATTTCCGCTTTTTTTCCCGGAGACCACTTTCATCCCTGATGAATACAAAATAAAGAAACACTGATAATTCAAACAAACTCTTAGAAGGCATAATTGCTAGGCATGATACACCCATGAGGTAAACTTTAAACTTAACAGCAAAAACCAATGACCACTAACAAAACAAGGTGAAGGCAAGCAGGGAAAATAACTAAAAGGTCACCAAACAACTACAAAATTGTAGAACTACCAGACTCACGCTCACAGAGGGTAGGGAGATGTGGGAGAAAACTTACAAACAGAGAAAGAAATCAGGCAGTAGATTGCTATACAACAACTGAAAGTAACAAAACAATGAAAGCCACAAAAATATTAGCCGTACTGTCTAGTAGCGCAAAAAAAGTCAATGGACTTAACCGTTATGGGCCGCATAAATACACCATCACAAAAAAACAAAACACAAAAATTCTGACCAAAGCCGGCTGTTATTTACACACATTTAATTGGCTAAGACAAAGGCTCGTCTAAATAAAGAGATGAATGGATTTGTTTGTTTGTTGAACCAACTTGTGACAGTTTGAATGCATGGCAATTGTATACTGCTGCCCCACTTGGAGACCAGACCATTGACACCGTGACCCAATATCCCACCCAGTCACATTATCCTGATACAGAGCAACCCAATATCAGAGGAACCCAATCGCATATTGATTAGCAGTATCAGGCCATGTCATTCAAAGAGTCAAATGTCTACAGTGTGGCACCGTCTATAAGATCCACAACAAATATGAGCGAAAATGAACCTGGTGTAATAATAATAATAATAATAATAATAATAATGATACAATATTTATTTCCACATGATCAAAGTCCACACAAGTTGATATTTATTTTGTAACATCTTTCTACCCATTCTGATTAGTTCCCGATGTTTAATCAATTCTGCTTATTTATAACCTGCCCCCTCTTGTTTGTTGCTGTTTCACATCATAATAACATCGAAGATCATATCAGGATGGGTACTGACTTCTGACAGTGCACACTTATGGCAACTTTATAGTCGACCGGGCCATTGGCACCATTTTTGTTGGTCCATTAGTTGTTTAAGCAGGGGAAATTTCAGTCATAGACGACTGGTCTTCCTCATTCCACTGCTGGTCGATAGAAAGCCTGAGCCTACACTTTTACTGACCCAAGGGATTTTTAACCTCCCACACCACACAGACATGGCATGAGAGCAACCGGCCTTTGATGACGCTGTAAGTTATACACAGCAGTGGAAATCCAAATTGGCAGAGCCTGGGGCATGGGGAATCGAACCGCCGACCCTCAGATTAGGAGTCTGACCTAGTCCTAGAAAAAAGTCAGACACTCTAACCACTCCACCACAGAGAACGTGACCCGATATTCCTCACAGTCACATTATCCTGATACTGTGCTAACCAGTCTGAGTCAAATCCTATTAATGTTGCGTGTCAGGCTAGGTAGCGACAAGTATCAATTTGATAAGTCTTTGGTTTGACTCGGCTGGGATTCGAACTCCCGACCTTCCGCACGGGACGCTTGTGCTCTACCGATTCGGCCAGCGCGTCCGGTCTCCGCACTATTGTAACCACAGTAACTCCACTCCCACATCGTCAGCACACAAAGGGCCTGCCCCTAGTGCTCTCCATCTTATCGCTTTGCAGCAATACATTTGGTAGAGAATTCACTCAAAGCAGTACTGAGAAGCAGTTGCCGAAATGTAGTTATGTCCCAACAGGCCCCTATTGATTTAGCTGTGATTTGATTTCCACGAGGTGGCGCCACCATAGCCTAAAGAACCGTGGTATGGCAGTATGTTTGATAATCTATCCACAAAGCGTAGCGACTGGGCGCACAGTGTCAGGATAATGTGACTGTGTGGGACATCAGGTCATGGTGCGGCAGCCTGATTTCCCAGTGAGGCAGCACTATAAAGTCGCCATGAGTGCACACTGTCACAAGTCGGTGCACGTCCTGGTATGGCCTAGGGTCTTACTGGGGCGTAAAACTACACCAACCACCCAGCCTCCCCCGGCCCTCTCAGAGGACTGGTTGGGCTCCTTAGGCTGCCTTTTTCCTTCCTCCCCCCTCCCCCCCCCCCCCCCCCCAGCCCAATTCCTCTGATCACTACCCATCGGAAGCCAACTCCCGACCACATGGGACTGCTTTCAGCGGTGCCCATTCAGTGCTGCAGATTTACCGCCTTCAGCGCACCAATCCGACTGAAAACTCCCCAAAAACAACAAACAAAGCGTAGCCGCCATTAGTTATCTTCAGATGCATGCTGTTCCTGACATGTAATTAAATAAAACCCCACCTCTATGAGCGCGATTAGGCCAAAACACTGCATCAAATCACGAGAAAAGCTACATACCAGTCATCGGTGTTTGGAGATTCAGATCGGGTCTGTCCTCGCTTAGAAACTTAGCAGCTCGCTAGTTAACCACTTGTAACATAGGTGGCAGCACGGCTGTGTGAGATTTCACTTTTCCCATCCACATCTCTCCAAATCCACTACGGTTGGTACTACCACTACTAGTACTAGGAGGGAATTAGCTTCCATATACCCGTAACACCTGAGATTACAAATATTAAAATAATATAGATCTGATGTTTTAATATAGCATTTTATTCATTGCGTGTTATTCCAATAGCATTTTATTTCATCTGCATACGGGTCCTCTGAAAATCACAAGCTAAGCCCATGACTACTACTAATACTACTTCTAAAACTACTACTACTACTCAATGGTCGACGACCCCTGAGCGACCATTTTGGTTGCAAGGTTTTTAATGCAGTAGCTGCAACCTCCTTGTGACTATTTTGGGGACCACTGAGGACCACTTTGTGACCATTGTTACTAACTCTCCGACCAACCCTATTTGTTGTTGTCGCAAGCAGTCGCAAGCAGTCGTGATTGGGGTAAAATGGGTAGGGGAGGACAACACAAGCGACTGATACTGTGGTAGACATAAATTGAAAACCAGTGCAACGATCAGAAATAATCCCACAGTTACACGGGCAATGTGAAAGTTAGTGAGACACTGAAATAACATGTCAGGTCGATGCAAATGGGACACCCACAATCTGATGTCAAACATCAGATACAAACTACACTTATTTTGACCTCACGGCAGCTGGCTGGAATTCTGATGTTATCTGCACACTGCAATACGAATCTCATTGTGGCGGCGAATATTCTGCGCCTGAGAGTTGTTGTTTGTTGGGGTTTTACATCCTAGAAACATACAATGTCATATTAAGATAGGTACCGACTTGTGACAATGTGCACTGGTAGTGAATTTATAGTGTATCTTTACGATATAGGTTGATCGTTACATTTTACTTTGCTTTTGTTTGGAGGAACGTTTATTAAATATAGCTAACATTTTAATATATTTGAAGTGAAAACTTGCTAATAAGTCACATTATCCTTATACTGAGCTAACTAGTAATTTCCCATTCCTATTAATGCTAAGCATCAGGTTATACCCCAGTCATGTGAGAGCCAGCGTTCGCTGCCAACCTCCTTATGCCCAAAAGGTTGCCAACCTGGCATCGTCCCATTCGATACATTGATTCAAAAACCCGGTCGGTGACAGGGCGCCGCCATGGTGCCGCCCTGGCGCCGACTGCATTTTTTAATCAATGTATCAAGTGGGACGCTGGCAGGTTGGTGACCTGGGTCGGCATCAGGGATGTGCCCACCACATGGTGAGCATGGCATTGCATGTGTCGGCACTGCCAGATCGGCGGCAACCAAGAGGTTGGTGAGCTGGCGGCGCCAGGGCGCCGACAGTGTGCCAACCATTGTTTAAAAAAAATTATAATAATAGCACCACCGGAAACTGGCGCAAGGAGGACTATGTGGCGCCAGCCTGTAAGGTGGCCATGAGGCGGGAGTAAGTTGGACCCATTTATGCTGTGAATCGATCGTAAGTGAATACAGGCCTCGTGTGACTGGGGTATTAGGTAGCGGCAATTTTGTAAGCAGTTGGTTTGACTCCGCTGGGATTCAAAACCCTGAGCTACTTACACGGGAAGCCAGTGCTCTCACTGATTCAGCCAACGCATGCGGCCTGAGCCTGAGAGCTATGGTTGCAAGTTGAAGACTGCATAATCATATCCATCAGGATTAGATATCAGACATATCTTGCACGGGTCCGAATGTCCAAGTGGTCAGACCGCCCGTGTCCCAAGTGGCAGGTTGTATAGCAGGTTGTGTTCCAGGCTGTGTTGTAGGTCTTCGGATCCATAGCCCCTTGATGGCACTGTTCTCGACCAAAGTCAAACTTGAGACTTACATTGCAAGTACAGGTTGTGCCTCTTTAATGAAGCAAACCTTGCCACCTGGCTATTGCCGAATTACAGAAATTGCCGGACTACAGAAACATTAGTGTTTGCAAGTGATATTTTTATTGTTTCATGTAATATAAAGCCCAAATCACAAAATAAACCCATAGTGTCCAAGCCGGACAATGGCAGCTGCTGAAGTATGGAATACCAAATTAAAGAGGTACAACTTGTATTACACAATCCTACATTGGCGACCCAAGTTGTGTTATCACGCCCCCTGTCGGCTTGGCTAATAATGCACCCTATAGGCGAGCCGGTCTCTCTCTTTTTTTTTTTCTTTTTTTTTTTTATTGACTAGGTATTTACTCTGCCCATAACGTATAAGCTCCTGTCAGGGTGCTTGTTTTCAACGCTGGACAGATGTGGTGCTGTCTTGATCTGTTCCTTTGCCCAGGAGTGTTTACCTGTGTCTGCTTGGGTCAGCCTTCTGCAATTTTGGTTGTTAGTAATAGCCTATGTTAGTTTTTTTGTAATTTTCCAGTTTGTTTGTCTAGTCTGAGTAATGATACCTTAGCCTACTATGTACATCTACTTGGGTGACATGCAGGCTTGTGGGAGAGGATCCCGTTCCATTCAGATTTTTGTTATTTGTTACAGCATCCTTTCACCCAAACCCTGTCCTTAGATAGTGCACTCGTGTGCTAGAACACACTCGGACCCTTTAGGACTGCGGCCAGGTGGGATGGCTGTGTTGCTTCCCTAGCCATTTTGTATTTCAGGGTGGATCAGTTGCATGACCGTGGCCTGTCCACTTCTGTGTTGGTTTGTGCCATTACACATACCCAGGTGGACTGTGCCATGTGGTGATAGCTTTCCTGATTTCCTTAATACTTAAGGGGCTGTCACATTACGGCGTATGGCGGGGCGTATGAAACCACGTACCCATCGGGTGCACTTTGGTGGTTGAGCGTATGAGGAGGTATGAAGAGCGTTGCGTAGCGTATGGTAGGTATGCATAGTGGAGCGTAGGGAGCGTGCTGTGACATTTTTACAGTATGGGCCTACGCCCTCATAGGTCGTTTTTGCATGCACAAAAAATTTGGACACGATTTATGAAGCTATGGCGCGTATGCATCATAGCTCACTACGCCGGCGTGTTGCGGCACTGGCGGCGTATGCGTAGCGTATGCGTAGCGTATGCGTAGCGTATGCGGCGTATGGCGACGTATATGACGTAAGCCGCTACGCCGCCATACGCTCCCGCCATACGCCGTAATGTGACAGCGCCTTTAGGAGAGCTAATTTCCCTATTTTTTCTGTTTAGTGCCTACCACTTTTCCTGGCCTGTCTTTTGCTTTCTGTGCCAGTACACAGCAAGCATTCACGGCGCTCAGGGGCAGGTGCGGTTTTGTTGTGTCAGTAAGTAATTGTTTTCTTTAGGAATTTTTTGTTGTGGTCAGGGTTACGGATCGCCCGCAATTTTACATTTTGTTTATTCCAGGCATGTGCTGCCATGGTTAGTACACTTCTCTCATGTATTTTCATGTTGCTTCTTTCTGTTAGGAGTATTGGGGCCGCCATGTGTCTAGTGTCCCTGCGGGGGGCTACTGTGTAATCCGGTTTTGTGGTGTAGTGGTGTGCTAGTATTTTCAGGTGCGTTTCTCTTCTGCTTGTTAATATGCGCAGTCACCAATCCTAGGGTCCGTACGGGGCCTGGAAAGTTTTGAAAAGTCTTGAACTTCACATGTCCCATTTCACTGCCTTGAAAAGCCTTGAATTTAACCTATTTTGGGTAATTAGTCATAAAAAGCCTTGAATTCCATTGAACTGTCCCCACTAATCTAAATTAGTCCGAAATCTGCATTCACCATTGTTATTTTTTCATGAAATCCAAATGAAAATAACTCTTGAATTCCTATCAAAAATAGCATTGAAAAGCCATGAAATAGCCTTGACTACTATATCTTCACATGTGTACGGAACTTGCAATCAATCGCAACAGTCCATCGTGATGAAATCCCAATGTGCATGTCAGGGGTAGGCCGCGCTAATTTTGACTGCGGAATAAAACAGTGTTTTATTAACATGACATTGTCATGAATGTCATTCAGCGACCCCGGTGATTAGCTGCTATCATGAATCCAAACCTAATTGGACAATATGAGACAGACGTATACATATATTGACAGAAAAGAAGAGCTCTTTTCCAAAACGTGATAAGGGCCAATTCATAAATTGAGTTTGCAATGACAATGCCAAGTTTCTAGATCGTGTTTTGGAAAAGAACTCTTCACGTATATAAATACAGGAAGAGCTCTTTATATATATATGAAGAGCTCTTTTCCAAAACACAATCTATGAACTTGGTATTGGCATTGCAACCCCACTTTTTGGATTCGCATTAATCATGTTTGAGACAAGAGCTATATATTATTATTATTTATTTACACTTAGTCACAGATGGTACAATGGTTCACCTTACAGAGATCTAGAGTTCAGTTTGTGAGGCTACAACTTACAAGACGCATAACCCCACCCAGGTCTTTGGGTACAGCTGGGGGTGGGTGGGGTGGTTGAAATACAATTATTGGTGATGGGTCCATTTGCCTTCTGTTGGTTCAGGCACTCGGGATGAAGTGATTTAAAGTGAGGGATTTAGAACGGTCATCAGGCAATTCTGCCAGAAAGCGCTAGGTGGCATGGCAATCAGTGGTCAAATAGATTGGTGGTGGATAGTCTCTTATTTTGGTGACTAGGTGGTGCCCCAGTAGTGCATCCTTATTTGTGGGGAGTTGTATGTCAGTCCCGCACATTCAATTACCCATGTTGCAGACAACATGGAACAATGTTATTAGGACACAACTTTAATATACGCTCAGAGTCATCAGCATAATGAACAATTAGGTTTATTTAATTCATCATTGTAATCTAGGTGGTGCCCCAGTAGTGCATCCTTAGTTGTGGGGAGTTGTATGTCGGTCCCGCACATTCAATAACCCATGTTGCAGACAATATGGAACAATATCATTAGGGCACAACTTTACTATACGCCCAGTGTCATCAGCATAATGAACAATTAGGTTTATTTATTTCATGATTGTAATCTAGGTGGTGCCCCAGTAGTGCATCCTTAGTTGTGGTGAGTTGTATGTCGGTCCCGCACATTCAATAACCCATGTTGCAGACAACATGGAACAATATCATTAGGACACAACTTTAATATACGCCCAGTGTCATCAGCATAATGAACAATTAGGTTTATTTATTTCATGATTGTAATCTAGGTGGTGCCCCAGTAGTGCATCCTTAGTTGTGGGGAGTTGTATGTCGGTCCCGCACATTCAATAACCCATGTTGCAGACAACATGGAACAATATCATTAGGACACAACTTTAATATACGCCCAGTGTCATCAGCATAATGAACAATTAGGTTTATTTAGTTCATCATTGTAATCTAGGTGGTGCCCCAGTAGTGCATCCTTAGTTGTGGGGAGTTGTATGTTGGTCCTGCGCATTCAATAACCCATGTTGCAGACATCATGGAACAATGTCATTAGGACACAACTTTAATATACGCCCGGTGTCATCAGTATAATGAACAATTAGGTTTATTTATTTCATCACTGTAATTCGTTTGGATTGTGTGGTGAACAATGAACCATTCATTGGAGACGATCATTGAGTGACACCAGGGAATCAGTCTGCATGGCCTCCCATGCAACACATAGTGCACTATTCTGGTGGACAGTGAGTTAATAGAAAAAGTTTGTCAACCATCAGCTTGCAGGTTGTATGCAAGAAGCAGTAATAACCTATCCTGGGAATAACCTCTTTCCACGGGTTTGTTTGGATATCGGTGCACCTAGGTTCATATGCAAAAAGGGAACATTGTGGTGGGAATAGCTATCCCTTTGGGATATTTTAGATTTCACATTGTTTGCATCTCTTTAAGTACTATCCTAACTCCATTACACTGACCCATCATTATGGACTATCCATAGAGAGCATTCCACTCTCCTTGTTGCGGATATATTATCGCCCATGCCACTAATTCTCATTTTCTCTCTAGAGCTGCAATCACTCCTTGCTTTTCTGTTAGTTTGGGTTTATGTCCTGCAAAATCTAAGATCATACGAGAATGGGATTCTGACTGACCAATTGCTATCATATATATATATATCTGCTTCGCATTTCGTGATAGTTAATCCGCAGTTATAAAACATCCACAGAATTGCGAAGATATTTCAAACCTGAATTTAGAGTTATCCTAAGTAGGATAATGCTATATCAGGTAAAATGAGGGAATAACTTAACACCGGATTGGGTTGCTCAGATAGCGCTATCACGGCCATTTCATGCATGCCATTTTTAATGGTTATCCTAAGGGTGTACAATATCCTGGCATACGGTCATTATGGCCACTTCTTGCATACTGTCCCAGATTGGTATTTTTCATATAGTATGGGCTTAAGCGTGCATAATTAGATGGTTAAAAAAAAAAAGATTCCTGTCATATTTAACCAGCAGCCTAGAATTCTGGTGATGGCTGCTAATTTATTAACACATTGTAAAATCTCCCGATATTAAAGACATTGGTTATGGTGTGAACTATTCTATAATAAATTACAAATGGTCTATATGATGGTAAATGGTATGTAAAACCAAAGGCATATAGGATTGTGTGGTGTTGGTAATCCATTACTGTGTTAAGATAGAGATTGTGTATTAAAATAGATAGTGTGAGAGGGGCACTTCTTGAAATGTGACAGAGTCTTTGGAGTTCTGTACACAGACCCCCTCCCCCCAAGTGTTATTTATGGATCACTGCACACCCAGACACAACAGGTCACTGTAGACCTAAACAACCATCCCTTGGTTACAAGGTTCTTGAATATCATTGGTTGATGTAAGAATGCCTGTTGCTGATTGGAGAGTTTGATCAGGTGTGTGCCACCATCTTGATTCCTGAAGCTATAGATGTAATAAAGAAGTGAGTCTAGATCTCCTACTTTCACTCTATTTCTGCTTTCCTTCCTTGCCTGTAGTGATTTCCTCTTAGCCTACCTACACAACTAAAACTGCCAGCCGAGGACTTTACAACATCATCAAAATAATAATATATACTTGTTCAAGTATACCTTCTAGCTTTTAAAACTATGTTCCCATTATAAGCTTTAATAATTATAAAATTGTATAGTTCAGTATATTTATTGGCACATTCTTTGAGAATCACTGCTTGTAAACTGATCGTTGTTAGCAGGTGTTTGTGGAAAACCATTATATGTTTTCGTAAATGTTCGATCAAATTTGTATTTGTTAAGTTCTCTTTGCTAAGAATTAGTTCCTGAGCTAGCTTAGTCTGAATTCAACATTTGTTTAGCCATGTTGCTTGCTGAAGTTCTTGTTAGCAGTAGTTAGCTATCCCGCATGGTTGATTGCTCAATATGTATTTAGTGTTTGTAACAACACAACAAATTGTTTGCCAATGTTTTCTAAGCTGCCATGGTAAGCTGGCATTACGTCCTAGCAACATCCAAGGTCATATCATGACAGAGTGGGTTAGATATGGGGCTGACAACGGAAATAGCTATGATGTTTGCTGGGAATCAAATGTTCTCTCTTAGGTAATGTTTGAAGAGCCTTTCTTTCCTTAGTTAATGCTTCCTGAAGAAGAATCAGAAAAAAAACCATCTTTGTTATTTGCTGCTTGCTCAAGTTCAAGACGACGTCATTCAACAACACATAAACCTTTGCTAAGAGGAAGTGTGTGGGTGAAAGGGTGTATATTGGGTCTTATCAGCTGTTCATTGTCTGCAGGAATTACGCAGTCAGGGCCTTATAGCGAGATGTGATTAGAGGTGATTGATAGTAGGTGTTGGCATGGTAACCACGGATGAGGAGGCAGCCATTTCTGGAGGCAGGTCTACAAGCTGATGCTTGCCGATAAGGCCTTAATTCTCAGCAAAGGCACCTCAGCTAACAAAGAAACATCACACTGACGTCAGTATAACGTTATTGAATGTTACAATAACATTATAAAAATACGTCATAAAAACGTTATTTTGTATGGAGTGAATAACATTATATAACGTTATTTTATAACATTCGAGAACACTTGTAACCCCCTTTGAGTGATTTGATGAAGATTTCTTAGAGAAATCTGTGCTCTATGTCATGAAAACAATACCTGAATTGTAGCTAGAGAACCCTCCTTTTGAGGAACTGAAAGGTAGCATCTCCCACAAAGCATGACACTAGAGGAGTAAATTCCTATTTTTTTTTAAATCAGCTTAATATCATAGCGATGCATGCACCTCATATCAGATATTAAGATGATAAGACACTAATCTTGGCTAAAAAGTTAAGCTACTCCTCACTAAAACACTTTTGCAATGAAAATGGTGTTTCATGAGCACTGGCGGGCATTTGTAACTTCTAACTCTCTATTGACCTGTTCCGAAAGCAACCGTATGTTTGTTAGTTAGGCACATTTTAACATTCTTCTCAACCATATCTTTATACCGCTTGATGGATGAGGGAGATTCTAGACCTGAACAGAGGCTCTGTAGTTGCCTGTCTGTTGGCATTTCATAATTTGGGACCCATGTTGCAAGTCGGAAGTTATAAATGCCCGCCAGTGCTCAATAAACACCATTTTCATTGCAAAAGCCTTTTGGTTAAGATTAAATCAAAAAAGAAATTTTAACAAATAGATTTTACACCGTCAGTGGCCTGACGGTGGAAAATGTCTGGTGACCGTCTGACCAATAGGCACTGTTTGCCCTGCGCAATCTGGGTACATATTATAATGTCAGTATAATGTTATTGTGACGTTATAACATGACAATGCATGGTATAACGTCAGTCTAGCGTTACTGTGATGTTATACTGTACCATAACCAAATAATAACGTTAGCCTGACGTGTTGGCAGCATGACCTAATATCCCACTCAGTCACATTATCCTGACACTGAGCCAACCAGCCCTTGCCCTATCCTAATAATGCCGAGCGCCTGGCTAGGAAGCGACAAGTATCAATTTTTAAGTCATTGGTTTGACTCGACCAGGATTCGAACCCACAAACTCATGGGTTCGGATCTCCCGATCTCCCAAAACAGGACACGGACGCTCTACTCATTCGACCACCCCGTCTGCTACCTGATATGGGTGTAAGCCAAGCGATGATCGGTGCCCAGTCCTGGTCGGAATTAGTCCAACGTTTCCCAGTTTGTGGCGTGGGCTTGGGGTATAGGGAAGGGGGAGGGGGGCTCAAGTGCACCTGGAAGTTATATCTGTCGGTCCTTGCTTATACCCCACTCACACTATGCTTGCGATCACTTGCGACAACCTTGCGACCACCAAAAAGGGTGGTTGCAAGTGAATGCCAGCAGTAGCCGAACGGTCAGTGACTGGTCGGTGACGATTTTGGACGATTTTGGTCGCAAGGTGGTTGGTTGCAGCTGCTGCACCAAAAACCTCCTTACAACCAAAACCATTTCCAGCACAAGTTGTGACCAGTTGTCGAGCGATCTGTTTGTTGCGACCATTCGGCGACTGAGCACTCGGCGACTGCTGTCCTTACTATAGCAACCCCCATTGTAGACCCGTGGCAGAGACTGAATTTTTCAATGTGCACACCTGTACCTTTGCTTGCTCCTGCCCGTCACTTTTGAATAACTGGAAGAATCAATCGGTGATCAGTCGCTGAGCGGTGACCGACCACCCCTCAAAATTCGGCCCTGATCAGCTGGTCACCGCCCGATCGCTGAGCAGTCACCGAATAGTCACGCCTGATCGCCGACCATTGTTTTTCCTGCCTTTGTTTTACCTTTAGTCACATGGAGTTTGCTGGCTTGTGGTCGCAAAGTGGTCGCAAAGTGGTCGCAAAGTGGTCGCAAGCCATGGTGTAACTGAGGCCTTATCCACCGGCGTCAAAACTACCACCAAGTCGCAACCGCCACGTTCTTGCTGCACTTTGTTTGCTATTAATTTGTAGTATTATCCATTTATTTTCGTATTACTTTAGTAATGGTGCTGGAGCTGCTTTACTTTGTGGTTTTGCACCAGTGTTTTGTCTCCCTTGTTTAAGCATAGCAGACCAGTTCCCGGAGCTTGCTGACTAGATCAAAGATTCAGCCCTATCCAGAGTTGAGCTGAATGAAAACCCTGCTTAATCACGAGCAAATACTGTTTCAGTAGGAATTAACCGTGTCCAGTTTTAGAGAATAATCCATATGGATAGTGATAAGCCCGTTATGTCATGCAATACAATCTAGAGTGGGCTGCACTCCTCCCCCTTCCCAGAGGTGGGGGTGGGTACCTCTCCGCCTCCTGCCCGGGGCCTCTCCTCCACTAGCTCGGAGGAATATATATATATATATATATATATATATATATATATATACGAATAGGCACGCGCGCAAATGGCTTAGGCGAATAGGCACGCCCACTTCATATATATATATATATATATATATATATATATAACTTAGAGTTGTATAATAGGAATGGAATACTCACGTGTCCTCAGACTTTCGTAGGAAGCAGACTGAGGCATTGCGAACGTTGTCGTTGTCTTAGTAGCCAAGGCGGAATTCCAGTAGACTGAGCTGTCTTTGCTGGTTTATAACGTCACAGCCGATACCTGCTGAGCTCTAGATGCTTGTACGCTCGCAAGCATGTCTTAGGATATGAGGGGGGCTCTCCATTTGAATTATTGATGACGTCATGGTAGTATCCATAGTGAACTGAAAATATAAAAACGAGCATAATTACCTATCACCTTCAGATCCTAGTTTTGGTGTTAGTACTTGGAACCTTTGGGAGGCCACCCAAAGTTTGTAATATATGTACGACCGTACAATGCATACTACTTTTCCAGACGCTCCCCTACCCCTTCAAAGTAGTGCACATCAGGGTCCATATGCATGACACAGTGTCAGCGCTACAAAACTAGTTTTGGCGGGAATCCCCCGGTTAGTGGCAAAAAGACAGCAGGTAAGAAGCAGTGTTAGCGCTAACACCACAACCGTAAACTAGGGTACGCTAACCCTGTTCCATCGCAGGTTTAGCGGTAAACCTGGCCGGTTAGCTGTCGATTCAACATTGTCAGGCAAAGTCGGGTAAAGTTGGGTAAAGTCGGATTGATTGATTGGTGGTTTCTTTACACCGTGTCGGCAGCATAGGCCATATTCACGGCGAGATGGGTAAAGTCAGGTAAAGTCGGGCGAAGACGGGTAAAGTCGCTGAAAACTGCGTCGACAGCAAAACTAAGGCGTACAACAATTTTATTATGTTTGCCGATATGCGTAGTCCAAAACTTCAATTTTATTGAAAATTAATAGAAATATAGAATAATTTGGCATAAACATGGATACATCCATGCAATATAATAATATAATGAATATATTTAAGACAAAATTATCCATAATTAAGCATTTTGAGCTTAGAAACATACAGTACATGTGGGTACCAGTTAGTGTACACTGTGCCAGCGTATCTATAAGGCTCATAGCAGTACACGGCAGTACCAGTTAGAGGGTATTCCCCGATCTAAAATTAACTGGAAAGGTTAGCTACCCTGACCACTTTTCGTGCCCCTGAATACAGCTTGACCTACTTCGCCACCCTGGTGATAGCTACCCTGGTGTTAGCTTTTAACACCAGGTGAGGCAAACACCGGTTGATGCATATGGCCCCAGTATTTAACTACGAAACACAAAGACAAGAATATGAACGTCTTAAATAAAACCATGATAAAGGTTGTACTTGACTGACACCACCTCCCCCTTTGTACCCATTGTATGAGTGTGAAAATGTTGAAAGCTGTGCAGTCTCCTAGTATTACCTTAGATGTTGCTAGGACTTAAAACAATAACAACTTCTATGAATGAGACATGTTTGTGCCAACATGTCCGAAGCAGAGTGCCGAGCGGCAGGCTATGTAGCGACAAGTATCAATTCTATGAGTCATCGATTTAACACGGCCAGAGTTTTCGAACGCACGGGAAGTCTGCGCTCTAATACCCCAGTCACACGAGAGGCAGCGTTCGCCGCCAACCTCCCTACGCGTAAAAGGACGCCAACCACCCAGCGTTCCATTCAATACACTGATTCAAATACGTTGTAGGCGCCATGTCGGCGCCAGATCGGCGCCATGTCGGCACCAGATCGGCGCCATGTCGGCACCATGTCGGCGCCGACCACATGGTGACTGCATCATCGCATGTGTTGGTGCCAACCCAGGGCGGCGCCATGTCGGCACCATGTCAGCGCCATGTCGCCAACCATTTTGAATGGCGCCGCCGGAACAGGACGTAAGGAGGTTGCACGTGCAGCAGCAGCAACCTCCTTGCGTCCAAAATTCCCAAAATGGACGCCGGGAGGTTGGCGTCCTCGTGGCGACAGCACTCAATCAGGGCTTAAGGAGGGCGCAAGGAGGAGGTTTTGACGTCGCGAATCGATCGTTAGCGAACGCAGGCCTCGTGTGACTGGGGTATAACCGAATCAGCCACGGCGTCCAGTCCAAAAGTCTCATAGTTGGTTGGTTGTTGGAGTTTTACGTCCTGGTAACATCTAAGGTCATATCAGGACAGAACGTCTGCTAGTAAAGCCTCAGTCCGGCCTAATTGACCTCCTCGATCCCTACATTAATCTGGTGCATGTCTGAGACAGTGTTAAGTCCCGGCGGCACCTGATTGTGCGCCGTGAACATATCAATGATTTCCCCCGGGAACCGAACACGGCTCGCAGGGATTCCAGCAGCAGACATAGCAAACGCTTCTCATTGGGCGAACACCGGGCGCGGTCGCCTAATCAGAGCGCGAGCCTCGCTTGCGGAAGGTCGGGAGTTTGGTTCACGGTCGATACAAACCAACGGCTGATGTTCTCTGTGGCGGAGTGGTTACAGTGTCTGATTTTTTTTCTAGGTAGGTCGACTCCTAATCTGAAGGTTGATGGTTCGATTCCTCATGCCCCCACCTCTGCCAATTTGGATTTTCACTGCTGTGTATAACTTACAGAGGCCAGTTGCTCTCATACCATGTCTATGTCGTGTGGGAGGTAAAAGTATAGGCTCAGGCTTTCTATCGACAAACTGTATAATGGTGAACACGAGTCTATTCAGATTTATCCATGATATGCGTTTAAGAAAAAAAAACTAAACAAAAATTGATACTTCTTGCTTCCTAGCCTGGTGCTCGGCATTAATATATTGCAAGAACTGGTTAGCTTAATGTCAGGATAATGTGACTGAGTGGGGTATCGAGTCATGGTGGCAGTAGCCTGATTTCCCAGTGGGGAAGTACTATAAAGTCACCATGAGTGCGCATTGTGCCAAGTCGATACCCATCCTGATATGACCTTAGATGTTGCCAGGACAACAACCAACCAATCATTGGAAGCACCATATAATAACGCCGGCCGAGTGGGGTCATCTGCAGAGGTGCCAAGTAGATAAGAGTGTGAGTAGGGTTGGTTGTTGGAGTTTTACGTCCTGCCAGCATCTAAGGTCATATCAGGACAGGTACTGACTTGTGACAGTGCGCACTCATGGTGACTTTATAGTGCTGCCCCATTGGGAGACCAGACGACCAGCAGCATGACTCAGTGACATTATCCTAACATTCTCAGTCACATTATCCTAACGCTGAGCCAACCAGTCCTTGCCATATCCTATTAATGACAAGCGCCAGGCTAGGAAACGACAATTTTCAATTTTTTAGTCATTGGTCTGACCCGACAAACTAGGGTAAGATAAATTATAGCGATTAACCTAATGCATTTTATCTCAGAAAATGACAAAAACTCAAAACCCATCGGACTATATCCTGTATACAACTTTAATCAAAATGGATGCTGGCGGGAACTGTGGACACAAGTATTGCATTAACTGTCACGTTGCCGGTGGTGACTGACCTCTTATGACGTCAGATGGTGGGAAACCAGCAGCGCATGTGCACAAGAGCAGATAACTACTCATATTGAGTGAGAGAAAGAGGACGTTTTCAATCAATTGTCGTCCGGTGTAACCAAATGTCGTCTGGCCACTGGATTGCCTTTTCTATAGCATTATAGTTTTAACTATACTATTATCGATACATATTTGGATCCTTATAATCTACCTGACTTTAGTTTGAAATGACTGATTATAAATAACTTTGGATATATTTGAAGTTAAAACGTGTCAAATTAATGTCGACCTGCATGTACATATAGATATGATGGACACCATAGGCCACATATGAACAGTAACACTAACCGGTGCCAAGATCCAACAGGCAATTGGATGACACAAAGATCTCCTGACAATCATAAAGAGATGCAATCTACAGCAGGATGGTCATATTTCCCATTCATCAGGTCTGGCCAAAACCATCTATCAAATCACAGTGAAAGTGGGGTTGGGGGGGGTTGGGGGGGGGGGGGGAGGGAAAGACAAAGCGGACAAAAGAAGAGGTGGGAAGTCACCATCATACAATGGACAGGCTTAGAATTTTGCAAGTCCCAGTGAGCAGTGAAAGCAGGGAAAACTGGACAGAAATGGTTGCAAAGTCATATCTTGTACCCAAATGCCCCTCATGGTTAGGGCTTTGATGATGATGGGGTTCCATTAAATTGAATTGAATTCTATGCAGCAACAGATGCTTATTGAGTGCACCAGTATCTACGTTGTATATGTAGGATCAAATCTAGGTAATTGGTTTGGTTTCTAAAATGTGATACTTTCACCGGACTATGCAGCTTTAAACCATGTTTCAGTGGACTGATTAAATGACGTCTGCTTCCCGCATATAGAGTGTGTGTTAATACATAGCGCATGCCTGAATGAGGTGGAGTGAGATTCTCATCTTTGTTCCCTTGCTGAAATCAATTCAAAACACCATCTGGGGGAGAGCTGTTGCATTAGCGGGTGTTACACCAATATGTAACTTTGATATGTTTGTTCAAATCCAGATGAGTGTGCTGCTTTTGAAAAGGCAATGCTTTTATCGGACTATGCAACTTCAAATACAATTGGTGATTTGTGGTGACAATATATTTTGCATAAGTTTGAACTTTCATGTAATGTAACATTGGTTGCTCGGCTGGAAGATCAACCCTTGGACTAGCAAGTTTGTAGTTAAATAAAACTCAACTCAACTTTAGAATGGCGAGTAGCTGTCTAGACGGTTATATAACTACCATCCGAATAGAAAGGTTGAACTGTTGGTAGCTGTCTCGACGGTAATATAACTAGTATAGCATAGAATGGTTGAACATTGTTGCAGAAGCATCGTTACAAAACTCACAAAATGGGTCCTGGAAAGATGTTTTAAAACGATGTCTATTACGTTAGGTAACAGAGAAATTCCTTTAAAAGTTATTTCACACGACCTATTCCCAAAACAGTGCTATCACGTCTCCATCGCAAGCATGAGACTGAGTAAGGTCAGTTTTTTGTTTGTTTGTCTGTTGTTGTTTTATGTCCTAGCAACACCTAAGGTCATATCAGGACAGGTACCGACTTGTGACAGTGTGCACTCATGGCGATTTTATAGTGCTCCCACTGGGAGACCAGGCTGCTGGCACCATGACCTGGTATCCCACTCAGTGCCATTATCCTGACACTGAGCACACCAGTCCTTGCCCTGCCCTAGCGCCTGGCTAGGAAGCGACAAGTATCAATTTTTAAGACATTGGTTTGACTCAACCAGGGTTCAAATGCACGACCCCATGATCTACCAGCAAGGGAGACGGACGCTCTAACTCATTCAGCCATTCCGTCTAGTCAGTTGTTGTACACACACTCATACTCAGTTTATCACAATCAGCATCGTCCTACAGTCGTTATCACCTGATCACTATTGCAGAGCTGCCAACCATTATGCACTCTGTCTTTTTCCACACTTATATATGTACATGCATATATATATATACAGTAAAGCCTCTCTAAATCGACCGACCATGGGACCGACTTTAAGTAGTCCATTTAGGGAGGTGGTCGGTTTAGAGAGTTAGAATATCCTTACAATGGTATTGTTGGGAACCAAATAAAGCGATCGATATAGGGGAGTGGTCGATTTGTGGAAGGGTCAGTATAGAGAGGTTTCACTGTATAGATGTTGGTATAATATATACACATATATACATATGCAAGTGCCTAAATGCTTATTGAAATATATATATGGGCCATAGGCCGCGATTCACGCGAAAATCATTACTCTTTCCCATTTTCAAATGTTGGCAGCTATGCTATTGGTGCGGGTCATCTCAGAGAGTGGCTTAGATTCGCGCTATTGCACAAACCCTGAGTTATGGATGATTTCCACCAACAACCCACCCTCTGATGGCAATGGAAGAACTAATATTGTGGGTAGCAGCTCGAGAAGTCGGCGCTGTGCCGATTCGGTCACCAGTATTGAGGGCATAACTAACTATTCATGGAAACCTTTTCTTTCTTCATAGAAACTCCCAAGAGCTGTCCTTTCTGATAATATAAACATACCATCTAAATGTTTCAACGAATGTATACAAACAAAATCTGTAAGCTTTACCACAGTGAAAATACATGGTAGTCTAGTACATAAGCAATGAGATATAATTTACAGTATTGAAGGTAATGTTAATATACTTTTTACTTCTTTAAAAAAAGAATGATTTCTCTGGTATTAGTAGTGTATGTGTTATTTTTAAATGGGGAAAGCGCCTTTGTACTTCTGCTTTCCCCTTTTGCATGTGCAAAATGACTTGTATCAATATCAACATGAGTATAGATTGATCATGTGGAAATTAATATTTTATTATTATTATATATTTTGCTAGGTTCCTTATTCAATATTAAAGAAATTGTAGACTGCGACAGCTCACTCCTCTCTGTTTCTCTATGAACACTGACTTGGTTGTTCAATACCCTGAGAAACTGAGACAGCTTGAAAACCCAGTGGTTGTCCCTACTTATTTGAATCTAAAATTGCAGGACCAACTAATTTACATTGTCACACAAACACTGCCCATTGTGATCCCGAATTACCCTCAACATTGATTCTAATGATTAAATAATGTGACAAAAGACCAATTGAACACTTCACGCCATGAATAGTTCTTTTAAAGCCTACACAATGTTAAACAAGCAATCAATCAAGAACCTGACGCATCGTTGCACTTGACAGTGGTGTCCCACACGTGTGAGATAGGTCAATTGAGAGATCCGCAATTGCTCTCATTTTGACATCGATATGGGGAATACGTTTGTTGTTTGTTTGTTTGTTGTTGTTTTACGTCCTAGCAACATCTAAGGTCATATACGTCTTTGTCACTTTGTATGTATCCTTATTCGGAACTTCATGAAAGCCCCAGTCACACCTCACCAGATTGGGGGAAACGGACAGAAAACAAACAATGTCCAGTTTGTGTCCGTACAAGTTTTGAACATGCACAAAACTAGGAACGGATGCCGCCGGACTGACGTTTACAGTTCTTGTCCGTTTTGAGTTTGTTTCGTCTGTTGGCTATCCATTCATGTCCGTTTCATGTCCGTTTTTTGTCAGTTTCATGTTTCTTCGTCCAGCGGCCATTTACCCGATAGCGCAACATTTTGACACATTTTAATACATTTTGATACTTATCACCACCGGACTAGACAATTCTGTCGTTGCAAAATCCGGTGATGTGTGACTGGGGCTTATCGCAATAACGCTCCCCCTACTTTCTCAACTTTTGTATCTGGACACATGACAGTAAAGTGGCTGTCACACTATGCCGGATTGAGCAACGGACAGAATTGCTAGTCCAGTGGTGATGAGTATCAAAATGTATTAAAATGTGTCAAAGTGTTGCAACATCGGGTCTAAGGCCACCGGACGAACGGACATGAAACAGACATGAATGGATAGCCAACGGACAAAACAAACTCAAACCGGACAAGAAACGTAGATGGTGGCATCCGTTCCTAGTTTTGTACATGTTCAAAACTTGTAGGGACACAAACAGGACTTTGTTTGGTTTCTTTCCGTTTCCCCCAATTCGGTGATGTGTGACAGGGCCTTAAGCCATGGCATTGATAGGGCTCTGCTGGGATCAGTTGTGCAACTAAAACCTCGTTTTTTGAATCACTATGGCACTGTAAATGGGATCAGTTAATCAAATCCGAGCCCAATTTAAAAATGATGCGATGAAATAATCTCAGTCTGAGGCATATAAAAGAAAAACTCCAGTCAAAGCTTCCAAAATAAATATAAATAAAAATAATGTTAAAAGGGGGCATCTATAATAATGAGGTGACTAGTGTAAGCCAGGCAACGTGAGTGAGTGGTGGGGACTTGACCTCGTGCCAACAACAGATACCCGACAACAATTTATAGCGAGACAACTCTATTAATTAAGAGCGGCTAACAGGTCCAAGGTCCAAGCTGTATCCTATTGATTGATTGATTGATTGATAACATACCTTAATAGTGGTTAGGCTATTGAATGACTTCGCATAGATTGGCACATGTATAAATTATGAAGCGGGTTACGTAACAAAGAGAGAGGGTGATGAATTGGGAATGGTTGGAATCTTCAATAACTCATGGCTGAGCATGGTGCATGTTATTCGTAACATGGGAAATTCACTGGGCGGAGGTGACCGGAACGAGGAATAATATACACTGACTGTCCGTGGCATCGCCTACCGTCAAACGCTGGAACCCAAGTACACTGCCAGCTGCTGCCGACTTGGGCCCCACCTTGAGGCTCCACCGGAACGCCTCCCGCCACCCTCCAGGCTTGTGGCCGTCCATCCCTGGGGTCGACACAGTTTCCCAACAAACCGGTCATGTGACCAATGCCTGTGAAGTTCAAAATGACATGACTGCCGAAGCCCGCCATCGTCAACGCACCTAACGTCTTCTTCACCTACCCACCCATACTGCAGATAAATGAGTAATAGGTAGGGTTGATTTTTTGAATCGCACCCATTCAGACTGTGGATTGGACTGGACTTGAGAGATAACTTTAACTGATAGAGATGCCGGTAATGATCTAACACATTGAGCCTTTCCATGATGTTCAAATAAAGAAATAAGCCAGTGTGAACTTCCTGTCTTCCCCTTCATGAATCACAGGCTCTACCGGTACATACAAAGGTCAAAATGGTGATGGTTTCTCCACTGTAAATAGCAGAAACTCCCACGGCTGGTGCTACAGTCACACACAGGCGAGACAAATGACTAGTTTGCATCATGATCATTCAAAATATGTGGTCAATTATATACACATATAATCCTAATAAATAGCTGAGAAAATATATAATAATACGCCACCCATTTATATCCGCGTAATTCATTATACTTTATATTTAGAAACAATTCATATATATGTACAAATATACCAATATATTTATACTACAATATATACAAATATATTTATATTACAATATATCTAAATATATTTATACTACAATATATGTGCAATATAAAGGTATTTATATAAATATTACAGGAATATAACGGCTTTTGATATGACGTGGGTATGGGTTTGGTAGCTTGAGCAACTTGGGGAACCGTTGACCTCATTGCAGGTAAGCCTGGTGGGGGGGGGGGGGGGGGGGGGCTGTACTGGTTTATGAGCGGGCACCCACTGCAGGGAAGTCACTTGCCACCGATTTTTGTTTTAATCAAGAAAGCGGGTTGGATTGGTACCAGCCACAGAATTGCTCAACCATATTTGCGTCGGTCTTAGTTTGTCTGCAATGGATAATACAAATATATTTATACTAGAATATATACAAATATATATCCTACACAAAACACCGTTATATATATATATATATACATGTAATATATATATATATTTATATACGTACAGTGAAACCTACTTTCCAGTAAATCCTCACTAACCGACCACCTCCACAGATCGACCACTCCCCTATATCAATCACTTTATTTGGGTCCCAAACGATCGCCCATACAATACCATGGTCAGATGGTAATGATTTTTTTTAAACTCCTTAAAACGACCACCTTCCTAAATTAAACATCTAAAGTCGGTTCCATGGTCGATCGATTTAGAGAAGTTTTATTGTATACAATAAAGCATTTCGTGCAATAAGTAGTGCATTATTTTCCTATGGAGTCACACCAACTATCCTTTTTTTTTAACAACACAGAACAGACACACTCAAACAAACTAGAAGCTTCATCGTGACACCAGTGTGCGTCCCATCACTCTCCGAACGTCTTTTTGGTTTCATAAAGCGGGGAAGAATGCAAAGATCTGCTGGAGAGCAACTTTCCGCCTAAAAACTGGTCATCTGAAGCTAAGATTCCATATATGTGGTATGCGGTATGCGAATGCAAATGCGGCTAAAAATCGAAAAGCATGTAAAGGCATAGTTGTGCTTCCATACATTCGAATGCGATTGTGAATGCGAATGTGAATACAGCAAATGAATCGACCCATGGACCGATCGGTACGAATGTGAATGCGAATGCTGCTGCGTTTGCCATAGAAAAGAACAGTAACTTTGACTTTCTTTCACAAATTTGGAGCAAAAGAAAACCAAAAATAGCATGGGTATCTTTTGTTGTTTTTGTTTGTTTTGTTTAGCGACCCCACAGCACAAAAGGTAGACATCGGCTATTGGGGCTCGGCAAGGGTATATATGTCGCATACCGCGTATATGGAATCTTAGCTTCAGTCTGTACCGAGCTGACCAGACGAGATGCCAAATGAGTTAGAGTGTCCGTCTCCCATGCTAGTAGATCATGGGGTCATGGATTCGAACCCTGGTCGAGTCAAACCAATAACTTAAAAAGTTATACTTGTCACTTCCTAGCCAGGTGCTCGGCATTATTAGGATAGGGCAAGAACTGGTTGGCTCAGTGTCAGGATAATGTGACTGGGTGGGATATCAGGTCATGGTGCTGGCAGCCTGGTTTCCCAGTGGGGCAGCACTATAAAGTCACCATGAGTGCGCACTGTCACAAGTCAGTACCCATCCTGATATGACATTAGATGTTGCTAGGATGTAAAACAACAACAAACAACACTGTACCGAGCTCCTTTAAAGCTGCATAGTCCGATGAAAGCCTCACATCTTTTAGAGCAAACCACTTATCTAGATTTGAGCCTACATATCCAGTTTAGATATTGGTTTGCTTATTAAAGTTGCATAGTCCGATGATTTTGAGTTTCTGTCATTTTCTGACATAAATATATTAGGTTGATCATTATAATCTACCTTAGTTTAAATTTGAAGTAACTTTTATTTTAAATGGCTAACTTTTGGGGATATTTGAAGTGCTAAATTTGGCTAATTTTGGCAAGCAGACCAAAACTGACATCATAGGCTTCTACAGTAACGGGTTCTATTAAATTGCCTCGGTATTCCCTTCTGTGTGGTGGCAAATGTTTGATAAGTGTGCCAGTATCTAAGTTAGGTATGTAGAAGCAAATCTAAATAATTGTTTGGGTTTTCGAAAGTTCAGGTTTTCATCAGACTATGCAGCTTTAAGTATTTGTTGCTTCATAGAAGGGAATACTAAGTCAATTTAATAGAACTTGTTAAAGCCCCTGTCACACATCACCGGATTGAGCATCGGACAGAATTGTCTAGTCCGGGCGTCATAAGTATCAAAATCTATTAAAATGTGTCAAAATGTTGTGATATCGGGTCAAAGGCCGCTAGACGAATGGACATGAAACGGACATGAATGGATAGCCAGTGGACGGTAAGCAAACTAAACAGACTCAAACCGGAAAAGAATTGTAGACGTCAATCCGGCGGCATCCGTTCCAAGTTTTGTGCATGTTCAAAACTTGTCCGGACACAAACCGAACTATCAACGGACTTTGTTTGGTTTCTTTCCATTTCCTCCAATCCGGTGATGTGTGACAACCGCTTAATGCTGACACCTATGTGATCAGAGTTTTGACAAGCACACCAACATTAATGCTTACACTTAGATCTACGCAAAATATATCTGAAGTCAGTCATTTTAAATCAAAGTTACTTCAAACTAAAGTAAGATAACTCATAGTGATCAACCCACTCTTTTATATCAGAAAATGACAAAATCTCAAAACCATTAAACTATGCAACTTTAACTAAGTCTTTGTTTGTAAGTGGTGAATGGGCAGTAAAATGGCACATAATCCTCCTCTAATCTACTGTCCCGCTCGTACAATCTCTATCAGGCACAACCAGGAACTGTCCAAATTCCCAGAACACACTCAAATGACCGGAGAATTTTAACTGATTGTATAATTCTTTATTTTTCAAGAGCAAACTGTTAAATTTCTCTAGCCAGTACCGAGGCTTCTACTCCTCGATCCCAACAGTGATATTTCGTCTGGCACGGTTTATTGGCGGTGCCTTGTTTCCAGCTAGTAGTGGGGGGTCCTTTTGAGAAATGCATGCAGTGTGGTGATTCTTCCAAGGGGAAAGAGCGTTATATATACCAAATTAATTAAAAATACATAACTATTGTAGTAGTCTGAACATGAGCTCTACTATCACGCGGTAGCAGCGGAGACTACGCCGTACACCAGCGCAGTACCACTACACTGTGCTAGGTGGCGGCACGGGTAGCCACCGGTCAGACCCCAACTGGGCTGACCTCTACTGCGTGTGGCTGACCCCCCCCCCCCCCCCACACACACACACCTATAGAGTCGATGTGGGATCTGGCGAGTCAGCGGGCGGGTCAGACAACTACTGACGCCGCGGAGAGCAGATGGTTCAATAAACCAGGTTGAAGCGTACCCTAATTGAATCTTGGTGTTCTTCCGTGAGTAACTGCGAGAGTGAGAGTCGGAGGGCCGTGGGCCATTACACTATTTTATTAATTGGGATTCTTCGTCTTAGCAACACATTGCATCATATCAAGGCTGATGGATAATTCACGACATGGTGGAGACTGGAAGTAGTATACAATGGTTCTTTATTCATCAGTTTCATGAACAGTTCAGGTTAGGGTCAATGTTTTCCTGGTGCTATTCTGGGTACATACAATCAGTCTGTGGGCAGTTCGACCCCCGTTGACGCCAAATATGGACCGGCACCGAACCCTCAACCCTTTCCGTACTCTTAATTACTTAGAGGTGTGAGTGAGTGGGTGAAGAAAGGTGGAGAAGTTGTCCGGTTGGCGCCTGGAGGAGTTGTGTGGTGGTGGAGGCAGTTGGTTTGAAATTGGTCACGTGATGTTTTTGGCGGGAAAGTTCAGGTCTGACTCCTCATGTAGCCGGGGGGGGGGGGGGGGGGGGGCGTAGTTCTGACGTTGGTGATAGGTGGCGCTATGCAGGCGGGCGGCCGCTGGTTAGTTCTGGCACTTTACTCTAGGCAGCATCAGGTCGGTGTGTCGGTGAGCCCCCCTGCCTCCACCCCGCGAATTAATCATGTTACGATAACATGCACAATTATAAAACAACCTCAAATAGTGTTGTTAGCCATGGTTGAACAACACAAAGACACCAATATTGAAAAGCACCCCTTCAGTGATAACCATTATGCATTGCCTTCATACCGCATCAGTAGCGAACACCGGAAGTCACGTGACATTTATGAGATGCGTGATACAACTGCGTGCAGGCGGTTGTGGGTGGGAGGTGGGGCGGGGTGGGGTGGTGGTGGGTATGATTGGTTGGTTGTTGTTTTACATCCTAGCAACATCTAAGGTCATTTCAGGACAGGTACAGACTTGTGACAGTGCGCACACATGGTGACTTTATAGTGCTGCCCCACTTGGAAATCAGGCCACCAGCACCATGACCTGATATCCCACTCAGTCACATTATCCTGACACTCATCTAACCAGTCCTTGCCCTATCCTAATAATGGTGAGCAAGCTAGGAAGCGACAACTATCAATTTTAAGGGTCATCGGTTTGACTAGACCGGGAACCGAACTCACGACATTCCGCATGTGAGGGCCGCGCTCTACCGATTAGGCCACCAGGCCCGGCGGGTGGGTACGATGGTTGGGGTGAGGCTGGGGTGGGGGGGGTAAGGATGGGTTGGGGTGGGTGGGGGTGGAGTTGATGGCTACATGGCTAATAGATGGTGGCCCCCAGACCAGCGCTTAATGGGCCGCTGGCGGCCGATGCCAAAACTACTTCCGGGCTCGATGTCAGCTGACATGCAATGGTGAGGCTCGACACCGAATAGAGGTCAATAGAGGCAACATATATATATATATATATATATATATATATATACAAATATATAGATATAAAAAAGTCCTCGATGCAACTGACACTTGTCAACATCTGGTGGAGGTGAGGATGGTCACAGGTGGCGCCACCGGTACAGTGATGTGTCTTGCTGAGTATAGCAATATGATAATAATTCCCCAATGTATCTTTATATATGAGACTGTCTCAAAAGGTGCTAAGCAATATGGGACAAAACTTTGTCCAATGTAATGATCAACATACTATCTGCTTATGCATTTGCTCAGGATAAATCGATTTGTCTTTTTACATGGTGTTTCATAATCCCAATAGAATAGATATTGATCTGAAGCAAATGTCCTTGTGTTTTCAGTGTAACTGTTTCTGTGCTGTTTTGTGTCAATCGTTACAATGGGCAAAAAAGAAAAGAGTTATCACCTTTTGAGACAGGGTCATATGTCATGGGAGGTGGTAAAAATGGGAAATATTGCGCTTAGAATATGATTCACACACACCTCTTGCATTCTGGGCCAGTGTGCTAACCATTACACCACCTAGGCTCCCCGAAGTCATCATGCTGCTAACCATTACACCACCTAGGCTCCCCGAAGTCATCATGCTATCTTCATGCCCATTTGTCTATGTGCCTGAGATACCAGAGCATACCACTACACTCAGCCACCTAGAATTCTATGTCTTTTAAATAGTTTACATCAATAAGTCAGTTAATGCTTACAATTACATACATAGCGGCAAAACACTTACATACGTACATACATATACGGGGTAGGTTCAACAACAATACAGCACATAGCTTGTACATGGTCCTGGTCACAGTATCGCTGTCATGGGGTGGTGATGAAAATGGGAAATATTGTGCCTAGAACAGGATTTGAACCCAAACCTCCTGCATTCTGGGCTAGTGTGCTAGCCAGTTCACTACCTAGGGTCCCTGGTGTTATCACGCTATATATACACACACACCTGTTTATGTGGGTCCCAGTCCACACAAATATGATGAGCTTACGCCTGATTCTGGTAAGTCCAGAATATATGCTGAAGTGCAACCAGATTAAACTTCTACTGTTGAAATTTTCTAAACTTTAAAAGCTAAAGACTTTTATTTCATTTTAAAGGATTCGTTTTCCTCATATCGGGTTTGAGTCCTTAGGAGGCTCATCGACTTCAGCTTTACACTACTTTATTCTCTTTCCAGAGGTTTTAAACCTCATATCAAGAAATAATTGCTTATAGTTATAGTTATACCGACCCACCCAAGGGGAGGAGGCTAATGACTAACATGTATGTATATACATCAACAATACCCATAACCCATAGCATAGAGGGGGGAAATAAATTGACCAGAATCCATCAAGTGGAACCTGCGAAATTTATATAAACTGGTCCAAGTGCCTTCTCCCATATTATAATAAAGTAACGGCTGGGTATAAATAAGTACTGCTGAAACTGGTTCTGGTGTGAAGCATGGGAGAAGGCACCAGACTGGGAACTGGGACCAGTTTATATCAATTATATCAATTCCGCAGGAAATATATACATATATTAATCACCAATCTGGGTGGGTGGTCGGTCCTAAGCATTGCTTATTCATATTAACATTAATATAATAAAACAAATGTAAATATATATGAATCTATATATAGATGTAACCAAATGCACACTACATTTCTATGCACCTTATTTATTCTAGTATTTCTTATCTGGAAGGTTATCTAATCAGTAAATGTATGCAACATACATAAAATAAAATAAATATATTTGCCGATCCTCACACACCCATCAAATTTGAGTAAATGCGATGTGAAATTGATGTTTAAACAATGGCTACATATGAACAACAAAATGAAGTAAAATAAAATAAGATAATATTATACTCTTGTACTGTTATATAGGGCCCAGAGCCGCTACTAGATCTCATCCATATGCAATCCCCTGTCTGCCTTTTCCTGTTTCGCCCTTCTCCCTAATGGGGTGAGGCGCCGGGGCGGAGGCAATGGGCGTGCAGGAGACAGGCTATTTGGACTGGTGTCTGCTGTAAGTGGGTCACTCCAGGGTCATTCCAGGGTCACTGCTCACTACAGCTCTACACTCATCAACATTGACACGCCACCCCAGCACAAAGCCTGGAGCCTTTCTTGTGATAAGTTGGTGCTGGAGTCTTACTCATGATAAATTGGCGGTGCAGGCTTTCTTATGATAAGTTGGGGCTGGAGTCTTTCTTATGATAAGCTGTGGCTGGAGTATTTCCGATGATAAGTTGGGGTTGGAGCTTTCACTGTGTTAAGTTAGAGCTAGAATCTTACTTACGATAAGTTGGGGCTGGAGTCTTACTTCTGATAAGTTGGGCTGGAGCCTTTCTTTCCTTGTGATAAGTTAGAGTTGGAGCTTTTCTTGTGATAAGTTGGGGCTGGAGCCGTTCTTTCCTTGTGATAAGTTAGACTTGGAGCTTTTCTTGTGATAAGTTAGGGCTGGAGATTTCCAAGTGATAAGTTGAGGCTGGAGTCTTTCTTACGATATGTTGGGGCTGGAGCTTTCCTTATCATAAACTAGAGTTGGAGCTTTCCTTCTGATAAGTTAGGACTTGAGCCTTTTGTATAATAAGTTGAGGCTGGAGCCTTTCTTGTGATAACTTGGGGTTGGAGCTTTCCTTGTGATAACTTAGGGCTGGAGTTTTCTTATGATAACTTAGGGCTGGAGCTTTCCTTGTGATAACTGAGGGCTGGAGCTTTCCTTGTGATAACTTGGGGCTGGAGCTTTCCTTGTGATAACTTGGGGCTGGAGCTTTCCTTGTGGTGACTTGGGGCTGGAGCTTTCCTTGTGAGAACTGAGGGCTGAAGCTTTCCTTGTAATAACTAAGGGCTGGAGCTTTCCTTGTGATAACTTGGGGCTGGAGTGTTCCTTGTGATAACTTAGGGCTGGAGCTTTCCTTGTGAGAACTGAGGGCTGAAGCTTTCCTTGTGATAACTAAGGGCTGGAGCTTTCCTTGTGATAATTTGGGGCTGGAGCTTTCCTTGTGTTAACTTGGGGCTGGAGCTTTTCTTGTGATAACTTGGGGCTGGAGCTTTCCTTGGGATAACTGAGGGCTGGAGCTTTCCTTGTGATAACTGATGGCTGGAGCTTTCCTTGTGATAACTGAGGGCTGGAGCTTTCCTTGTGATAATTTAGGGCTGGAGTTTTCCTTGTGATGACTTGTGGCTGGAGTGTTCCTTGTGATAACTTAGCACTGGAGCTTTCCTTGTGAGAACTGAGGGCTGAAGCTTTCCTTGTGATAACTAAGGGCTGGAGCTTTCCTTGTGATAACTTGGGGCTGGAGCTTTCCTTGTGATAACTTGGGGCTGGAGCTTTTCTTGTGATAACTTGGGGCTGGAGCTTTCCTTGGGATAACTGAGGGCTGGAGCTTTCCTTGTGATAACTGATGGCTGGAGCTTTCCTTGTGATAACTGAGGGCTGGAGCTTTCCTTGTGATAACTTGGGGCTGGAGCTTTCCTTGTGATAACTTGGGGCTGGAGCTTTCCTTGTGATAACTGAGGGCTGGAGCTTTCCTTGTGATTACTGAGGGCTGGAGCTTTCCTTGTGATAACTGAGGGCTGGAGCTTTCCTTGTGATAACTTGGGGCTGGAGCTTTCCTT
>CM059186.1:104490357-104526485 GCA_030323885.1 Branchipolynoe longqiensis
TTAGTTTGATGCAACTTTTATTATGAAACGCCAGCTTTGGAACTATTAGTGAGACCCAAACATGCATGTCTGCCATAAACCGACCCCAGCCTATCTATCACACGTGGGTTGAGCCAACCCTATGAGAGATGGCCAGCCAGTAGAAAAATGAGAGCCTATATATATATATAAATATATATATATATATATGTAGTGGTCTGCACTGATCTCTCAGGCAAGGAGCCGCATAGACAGGTAGGCATGGGTAGTATGGTGATATGAGGGAGTTTAGGTGGTGTAATGGTTAGCACACTGGCCCCGAGTGCAAAGAGATGTGGGTTCGAATCCTGCTCGAGGCGCAATATTTCGCATTTTCATCACCCCCACGACACTAGTTGCCGTGACCATGATCCTGTACAAGCTATGAGCTGTATAGTTGTTGAACCTACCCTGTGTATGTATATGTAAGTGCAATGCCTGTATGTATGTAATTGTAAGCATTAAAAGACTTAGGGGGATGAGTATAGTGCTCAATATTTCCCATTTTCATCATCCCCACGGCATATATATATATATATATATATATATATGGTCTGTGTATTCTTATATATCTAGATGTGGTCTTCTGTTCATGTGTGAGGCATTGGAGGCAGTGAGTTCAGTCTAACAGTGTCTACAGATATTGTTGTGGTTACGCCTTAAACTGACACCCCTGCAAACACTTTGACCCTAAGCCTTAAGCGTAAACCGACACCCCTGCAAACACTTAGACCCTAAGCCTTAACCTTAAACCGACACCCCTGCAAACACTAAAGACCCTAAGCCTTAACCTTAAACCTTAAACCGACACCCCTGCAAATACTTAAACGCTAAGCCTTAAAGCGACACCCCTACAAACACTAATGGTGCTGTCACATTGTTCATAATGCTTTGGCATTGCGGGTAATCAGGATCGCGAATACAGACCAAGGCGTGCCAGTACTAAGGACGTCTATTGTGTCGCCGACTAGCGGAATTCTTTAGAACTATGTAACAAACTCAAATGCTGACTAGCGGGTCTTTTCTAACCTAGTCGCCGATCGGGTAAACAGGACTTGATGACGTATTACGCAGTACACTCGAACAGCCGATGCGCCCCTTTCGGGAAGACTTTTGCTATATAAGGCGCCACAGCGCCGGGGTTTGGTCATTATGACCGGAGTAGCCAGGAGACAATAACCAGCGTTAAATTGGCCTCCCACCAACCCTACATGTGAAAGTGGAAAGTAGGGCCATAGCATCTCTACCCTCGTTTCTTAAGCATTTGTGAGCTGATATTTGTATAACCTGACGTTTAACTTTCCTTAATTAAAAATGCCATAACTATATTTGCTGTGTTCGCGTTTTTCCTGATTACGACGTTTCTCACCGGCGTGCCGCCAATGCGTCAAGAAACGTCAAACTTTTCGGCGTGTTGGGAGAAAACTCGACGCAGCCCAGCGTGTTGCTGGCGTGTTATTAGCATTGTGACGTTCGGGGGAGGAAAAAAAACAAAACAAGGCCGCTTGACCCACTTTGTGAACGTTCCGCCAGCGTGTTATGAATGTGTTATCGATGTGTTATCGGCGTGTCAACAGCGCGTTAAACCAGGTCGGCGGGTTGCCAGCGTGTTATGAACGTGTTATCGATGTGTTATCGGCGTGTTGGCGGCGCGCTGTCGGCGCGTTGACAGCATGCGAATGGCGCGTCAGTAATGGGTGCCTGGATGGAAATCTCTACCATTATATGCTCAAAGCCAAAATGCTGACGAAACGTCCGCAGAACGCCGGGGGCGCGCCACAGACGCGCCACCAACACATCCAGACATGCCAGCAACACGTCCACACACGGCAGCAACACGTCCAGATGCGCCAGCAACACGTCCAATGCGTCGAGAAATGCTGGAGCAACGCCAATAGCGCGCCCACTACCCGTCGATGGAACATTACCGAACTGTTGACGGGCCGCTCGGAGTTTGGCGAAAAATTCCCAGCATTTATCGACGTTGATCAATGTTCTACGAGCGGTCTGGCAATGCACTGGTAATGCGTGTCGACGCGCTGGTAACGCATTTGTAACGCACCAGTAATGCGTCCCGATGCGTGCCGATGTTTCGCCCAAAAAGCCAACACTTTGGCATGCGTCAATGAACGTTGGTGATAAACATCATAGTGTGACAGCACCATTAGACTCTAAGCCTTAAACCGACACCCCTGCGTTCCCCGATTGGCTTACATACAGATCAAACCCATAGAAAACCTTCTTTTCCCGACCCCGACCCCCCCGACCCCCGAACCCCCCTCTCCTCCTCCTCCTCTTTCCCAGTTCTGGTCACCCACCCTCTACAACAAACAGTGTACAACCCTCCCCTCCCCCCACACACAGACACACTGACCTACGCCCTCAATGCTCCCCTGACAGCTATAAATGGAAGTTATTTATGACTGAGCGGAACCCATTCAGCCACCGTGTCTGCCTAGTCTGAGATTAGATCTAATGATTAAATCAGGGGAAATATGCCCTAGTACACACACAATACACGAAGGACATAGACGTAAAGCTCGCCGTACAGTATGCGATATTTTGAAATAAATTCCTATGATTGTTGTTGTTGATCGGGAACAGCTTCAAGTTTCAGATCCTAGCGCACCTGGTTGCTTAGCGACAGTATCCACGCTCACTTATGATTATTCATAATTGGCGATAGTGCAAACAAAAGGGACTCGAACCCACAATGGTGGCATTCTGGGGGATTTTATCCTATGCATTGGACTATGAAACGTATCCTGACTAATCAAGCTAATGGTGTGGCCTGCTCTTGGACAGGAAAGCACATAGACAGGTGGGCGTGGATATGGTGATTGCATCAGGGAGCCTAGATGGTGTAATGGCTAGCATTCTAGCCCCGGAATGGCAAGAACTGTTGGTTCGAATCCTGCTCTAAGTACACTATTTCCCCATTGTCATCATTTCCACAACACTGTATAAAAACACGGATGCTCTGCCGCTGTGAGCACCCTATATAATTACAAAACTCTCCCCCTTCATTTCACCTGTGATGCAATTAGCCTAATCAATTTAACCATGTCTGGAAAGAGGAAGGAAAACTAGTCACAAGGATGAACAGTGAATAAGTTGTGCTTTATTGGCAGCAACTCCTGTCATCCCCCTTACATGTGACCTAACACCTGTACTCCTCATATACTGCCCACATAAGCCCCGTTCACACAGCACAACTTTAGGCCGAACTAGATACGGCGAACTAGATGAGGCGAACTAGTGTCGTGTCCACACATGGAGCTGTCTAAGGCGGAAATCGATGTCTGCGCATGAGCAAGTATCCCCATCTGTACCTGGCGAGCACTGCTATTTGTTTAGTTTTCACTAGTCGATTCACGCCGATTAGCTGCTACGTTAATATCGCTTGGAATTTAGGGTTAATTTAATTAAATTTCATTATTTGCGGATGTAATTCTGTTAAATATGATCCATTCAATAGATTTCGGCCTAATCAGGCCCTAACACTGCTGGGCACAGCAATAGTTACACCTGAGCCTGTATCTGGCAAGCACTGCTATTTTACACTATCACTGCCCAGGAACCAGCTACATCGCTTCATCTATACTACCTCGCTAGGTGGTTTACTTGCAGTGAACTAGATGAAGCGATTCACACATACATCGCTTTAGCTAGCTCCACACGGCAAATGTACAACAACAACAAAAAACAACCCCTATGTCTCATTGTCACTTTAGCCTGTATATTGAAACAGTGCCAACAACCCATGGGACAGGAGTCCTATGGCTGTGGATGCACTCAATTTGAATATCTGAATTTGGATAGCATCAGACAGAGTGTCTGGGGTCCTGCTCTAGAGTAGGTCTGTCTCACTCAAGAGCCAGGATGAGAGTGATTTTCCTTCAGTGTGTCTGAGGCAAAATCTTGAATAATTAATTAGTTGAGACTAGTGTGTGGTCAGGATAGGCCAAGGGAGTCAGGTGACCGGACATTCCCCAGCCAGCCAATGAGACACTCCCCCACAGACTGGGTGGGTGACCACCCCATTAGGGGCTGTCACTCAAACCAGCTGCAGGTGGTGTACTCTATACATATGCAAATTAGGCAGGTGGGTCAGTCGGTGGTCTTGGGTGGACAGGATCTTGCAACAGTTACAGATATTGTATATAGTAAAATCATTCTTTTCCTCTTTTGTATTCTTTATGAACACATAGAGAACATTTCAATCATCATGTACTGTTTCTTGCAAAGGAGCTCTTTTCATTAACTCCAAACATCATATATAACAGATAGTTTACATCATTCAGCATCATATACATTTCCATCAACTCCACTCATAATGTATAACATACAGTTTACCTCACTCCGCATCATGTACCATGGGAGTGGAATTCTATTAGTTTTAGTTACTTTTACTTTACATAACATAAGTCCCACTCCGACCTCTAAGAATAATAATGCTCTCTTGCCAATATATAATTCTTAACCGAAAATCCGTATATTTTTACAAAGTCCCTCTTCCATTTCTACTTGTGCAAAACCATCATGAAAAATGGAAGCCCTTAAACATTACGCTGTTTTCGGTTTAAGCCAGAGCGAGTGCCATACAGTGGAGCAATTATGAGTTATCGATAGACCCTGTACTCTGTACCAATTGTGAGCTGTCAAGAGACTTTTCGCATTTTACTTTAGGTAAATTCTCCACTGTATTGGCTACTCCTCCCTTAGTCACTGTTAAGTTTTTCTTTCACGTTTTCTGTCTTTTAACAGTTCTGCACCACCTTGAGGACCATTCCTATCTACTTGTTTACAATAATTGTTTTTAGACAAGAACAGCCCCAAAATCTACAGTTAGAGTGGTGGTCCCAAAGTAGACGGTGGCTTTGACCCGGCTAGCTTGCTACCTATCTAAACTAGTACTACTCCCCCCTTGATTAATATTGCTTTTATATTTAACCAGATGTCTTTTTATTCTCCCGTCATCGTCCAAGCTGTGTCAGCCAATTCTCTTGCACGCCCATGCCCCCTTTAAAACCCGTGATACAAAAATATAAAGATTAGTTTTAAAAATAGGGTAAGCAGGACAGAATAATGACACCAGCAGGGAACCATGAAGGGTCAGATCTTGTGTAAGACAATCAGGTCAAATATTTCTAGCAGTGATTGATCCAATCAACCAATGTCGATTACCATACAAGATAATCAAATCAACTATTTCTCAGCCGTGATTGCTTCCCTCAATCATCGACCGCTTGGTCCATCGATCCTCCATCAACTGAATGGCCCGAATCAACCAGATGACTCGCATCAATCAACTGACTTGAATCCTCCCTCAATGGTCCCGTGACCCTCCTAATCTATTGATCCCGTCCATCATCGACCCCAGCTCAATCAAATGACCCGGATCAATCAGATGACCCGAATCAATCAACCGACTAGAATCCCTCAAATGAACTCAATCATTTTTCTTCCCTCAACGGTCCATCGACCCTCCTACTTATTGACCCCGTCAATCCCGGACCCGAAGGTCAATCAACTGACCCGAGTCAATCAGCTAACTCGAATCAATCAACTGCCCCGAATCACTCAAACGCCCACTGCGGCGCCCACCAACCGATGCCCACACCCGTGGTGTGCACATCGTCGCGAGCCCACTCATGTCCGCAGCCTGTCCACAGCACACCATACCACCGATTGGACGTACGGATGCGACTAACGGATCCGGGCCCCAATCGTGGCAATACGCGCACCGCGATGAGCGCCTGCACTTATTGTATTTATCCAGAAACCCCCTTGGATTTTTACACACACAAAAATCTGACTGGTGCTCGGATTACGTCCCTGTCGCACACTAACCCACGAGTACATGTAAATGGAGGGAATCGGTGGGTACGCATCGCGTCACCGCACCGTCCGTCCTACCCTAGGCCGTCTTTTTCTCCCTTATCTAACAACCACCTCCTTGGTTTTACACACAAACAACAACAAAATCTGACTGGTGCTCGGATTACGTCCCTGTCGCACACTAACCCACGAGTACATGTAAATGGAGGGAATCGGTGGGCACGCATCGCGTCACCGCACCGTCCGTCCTACCCTAGGCCGTCTTTTCTCCCTTATCTAACAACCACATCCTTGGTTTTAACACATAACAACAACAACAAAATCTGACTGGTGCCCGGATCACGTCCCTGTTGCACGCTAACCCACGAGTACATGTAATTGGAGGGAATCGGTAGGCACGCATCGCGTCACCGCACCGTCCGTCCTACCCTAGGTCGTCTTTTCTCCCTTATCTAACAACCACCTCCCTGGTTTCCACCATTTCTGACTGGTGCTCGGACCCCGTCCCTGCCGCACACTAACCTACGAGTACTTGTACATGGAGCGAGGCGGTGGACACACAGCGCGCCACCGTCCCGTCCGTCCTACCCTAGGTCGTCTTTCTCTCTTATCTCTTATTGTCGTACACGCGGACTCGTCCCTGTCGGACAGCGTCGTCCGGTTCGATCATGGGAGCAGCCCGAGGCGCGAACTCGTCTATGGCTCAACCTGTGCCTGATGGGTCAGGTGGCCGCTAGGACCTTCCCATGGCTATACCACGCCAGTTTTATGCAAGCAGGAATCAGAGAGGCGCATAATGTTACATTAAATCCTCCCCCCCTTACTTCGCGACTGCGGGTTTATTGCAAGCAGGAAACCGAGGAAAGACCAATTGCTATAATTAGCTTCCCCCCCCTATACTTGTATCTTACAAGCAGGAATCAGAGAGGCGTATAATATTTAATTAAATCCTCCCCCCCTTACTTGTTCATTGTGGGTTGGGCGGGGAGCCTAATTTCCCGTTATTCCCAATTACCCCGAGCACTACCAGGATCCCGGTTAGCTATCCGTCACCCGACCGAAAGGCTTGGGAAGGGTTAGGGAGTAGGTGGCTGGAAATCCTCTGATGGCAAGCTCCAGCGGTTCCGAGCAACTCTCACTCCATTTATCATACAACTTGGTCACTTTTCGACCCGTTAATTATGTCGGAATGAGCAACTCCGTCTGTCTTGACATTTATACAACGTCCCTGCTCATCCCCCTCAATTTTGGTTCTGATGCACGAGAAGTGCATAACGACTGTGAACTAACGTTGTGACTAAGATCCAATACCCGCTACATGCTATATGAGTGTTGAACCCACCCTGTGCATGTATATTTAAGTGCCTGCCATGCATTAAAGCTGCATAGTCCGATTGTTTTTAATTTCTATATTTTTTCTGAGATAAATATATTACATCGATCACTAGTATCTACTTTACATTAGTTCAAAGTTACTTTTTTATTTTTAATGGTGAACTTTTGAGATATTTTGAGTGCAAACATGGAAAATTAGTTTTGGCACACTTGCCAAAACTCTGACACCATAGACTTCTGCAGTAACAAGTTCTGTTAAATTCACCCAGTATTACCTTCTACGCAGAAACAAATGCTTAATAAGTGCATCAGCATCTAAGTTAGCTATGTAAAATCGAATTTAGGTAATTGGTTTTGTTTTGAAAATTTGATATTTCATTTTCATCGGACTATGCAGCTTTAAATGACTCATGGATATGAACTGTTTAATTGACTTACAATTCCAATGTAGTCTGCATGGGTGTGCACTAACCTCCCCAGGTGAAGTGATAAGTAGTGGCATGGGTGTGCACTAACCTCCCCAGGTGAAATGATAACGTGTTGTTATCATTTCACCTGGGGAGGTTAGTGCATGCTGAGACTCCAATCGTCCCCCTAGAATCATAAGTCTCATGCTTAGGTTTACAAATATCCAAGTAAAACAACTACATAATTTATATACAGGGCAAGTTCAAGTTAATCAGACAAGGAATTAATTAGCCTGGTCGGCATGGATAGGGTGAATGCATCAGGAAGCCTAGGTGGTGTAATGGTTAGCATGCTAGCCCCAGAATGGCGAGATGTGTGGATTCGAATCCTACTCCAGCCACAACATTTCCATTTCCCTCACTGCCATGACACGGCTTGCCGTGACCAAGACCCTACATGCTGTATAGTTGTTGACCCTACCCTGTGCATTGTGCATGTTAACGTAACATGGCTAATTCGTGGGGTGGAGACAGGCCCCCCACCCCCCACTGAACCATCCGACCCCACATGCCTCCAGGGGAAAGAACACCCATACCCACAGCGTTGATGGCGCCACCTAGCATTAAGGTGGAACCTCCTCCACCCAGTTACAGGAGGAGACAGACCCCCCCTCCAACCAAAAACAGCACGTGACCAGTTCGAATCCAAACCACCTCCACGGCCACACAACTCCTCCAGCTGCCGTTCGGATAACTTCACCATCTAACTTCACCCACGCACCCACACCTCAAATGAACAAGTAACAGGAAGGGTTAAGGGCTCGACTCCGGCCCAGGACCACCATCACTGGGATCGATAACCCCAAGGGTTGAATGACGAACAAACACACCGACTAGCACCCATAACCATAATGCCTGATCTTAATGTAACAAACTGAAAATGAAATAAAACCTTTATGGTAACTCTGTGTCCGCCCTTAGTGAATTACGTGTGTGTAACTTGTAAGTAATTATATCTATCAATATAGTCACAGTGATTCATGGATGTAAACTATTAAAAGCTCTTACAATTCCAAGGGGACGAGTGTAGTAGTCTGCACTGACCTCTCAGACAAGGAACCATATAGACTGGTGGTCGTGGATAGGGTGATTGCATCAGGAAGTCCAGATGGTGTGATGGTGTGATGGTTAGTTAGCACGCTAGGTCCAGAATGGCAAGACGGTTGGTTTCGAATACCGCTCTGGGGGCAATATTTCCCATTGTCATCACACCCATGCCACTACTTATCATTTCACCTGGGGAGGTTAGTGCACACCCTCACACATTGAATTCATCAAATGAGTGCAGCAGTTTCCAGAAATTCAGAGAAATCCAAGATGAACCAGACGGGATGGCCGAATGAGTTAGAGCATCCGTCTCCCATGCTGGTAGATCCGTCTCCCATACTGGTAGATCATGGGGTCGTGGGTTCGAATCTTGATCGAGTCAAACCAATGACTTAAAAATTGATACTTGTCACTTCCTAGCCAGACGCTCGGCATTACTAGGATAGGGCAAGGAGCAGTGGAATGAGGAAGAGCAGTCGTCTGCAACTGAAGTTTGCAACTTAAACAACTAAGGTAACAAAAAAAAAAAAACTGTCATTATTAAAATGAACAAAAACCAGAACCGTGATGTGCACAATGTGCAGCTGGGTGCCAGCTGTATTCGTGGGAAACAAACAAAACACACACAAATACTTGGCACCGCGCCAAGCTGGCTGAACTACCAGTTCACCTCTGGATCTACCGATGTTGGCTGATAATATCTGCGTGTTGCTGCAGAAAGTAAACAGGACACGTCGGATACATGGGGTTTAATGTGCACATCAAACTAGTGGCTGGAATGCCTTCTGTGGTGTTTGCTTATCTGCAGATGTGAGAAGAGTCAGAGAGATAGCAGTAAGAGAGTAACAACAGTATAAACCATAACAACAACAGGAATATCAGTAACAGCAGTAACAGCAGTAGCAATAATAACAGCAGTAACAGCAGTAACAGCAGGAACAGCAGTAACAGCAGTCACAGCAGTCACAAGAATAACAGCAGGAACAGCAGTCACATCAGTAACAGCAGTGACAGCAGTGGCAATAATAACAGCAACATCAGCAGTCACATCCGTAACATCAGTAACAGCAGTCACATCAGTAATATCAGGCACAGCAGTAACAAGAATAACAGCAGGAACAGCAGGAACATCAGTGACTGCAGTGCCAGCAGTCAAATCAGTAATATCAGTCACAGCAGTAACAAGAATAACAGCAGGAACAGCAGTCACATTAGGAACAGCAGTCACATCAGTAACAGCAGTCACATCGGTCACAAGAATAACAGCAGGAACAGCAGGAACATCAGTAACATCAGTAACAGCAGTGGCAATAATAACAGTGGCAACAACAGTCATATCAGTAACAGCAGTAACAGCAGTCACATCAGTAATATCAGTCACGTCAGTACCAAGAGTAACAGCAGGAACACCAGTCACAGCAGTCACAGCAGTCACAGGAATAACAGCAGGAACAGCAGTCACATCAGTACCAGGAGTAAGAAGATTAACAGGAGGGACAGCAGTGACATCAGTAACAGGAGTAATAGCAGGTACAAGAATAACAACAGGAACAGCAGTCACATCGGTAGCAGTAGAAACAGCGGTCACAATAATAACAACATCAACAACAGCAGTAACAGCAGCAACATCAGTAACATCAGCAACAGCAGTAACAATAATAACAGCAACAGCAGCAACATCATTAACTTCAGCAACAGCCGTAACAGCAGTGACAGCAGTAACAAAAATAACATCAACAACATCAATAGCAGTGCCAACAGTGGCAGCAATATGAACAGTAACGGCAGTAACAAGAATAAAGGAGCAAAAGTAACAACATCAGCAATGGCAGTCATAGCAGTAAGAACAGTAACAGCAGTACCAATTGTAATATCAGTAATAGCAGTCATAGCAGTAATAGCAGCAACAGCAGTAGCAGCAGTAACAACAGCAGAACCATCAAAAGTAGAAACAACAGCAACATCAGTAACAACGTTAACAGCATCAAATGCAGCAACAGCAGCAGCAACAACAGCAACGTCAACAGTAGCAACAACAGCAACAACATCAATGACAGCCATAGCATCAACAACAACAGAAATACCAGCAACAACAGTAACAGTAGAAACAGCAGCACCAACAGTATCTGCAGTAACAGTAGATGAGCGATAAGCTGCATCACTGAATATACCTTTTCCGCAGGACATGCGCAGAGAACTGCACGTCACAACATTAGTTCTTATCACTGCCAACAGAGAAAGATAATAAGAACTGTCCAACAGTGGTGGTTGCTTTACGCCGTGTCGGCAGCATAGGCCATTTTCATGGTGAGAAATGTTTGTTTTTTGTTCAAACCATCGCTTTTACATGTAAAAGCAGACAATCAATTATGTGCCAATAGACACTTATTAAATTAGAAAACTCACAATCATATATTTGTGGTCAAGGGAAACAAATTCCCATAGAAAAGGAAAAGTTTTATTAATAATTGATAGAATCTATTTAGTAAACTATATGAGGTGCTACAGTCCAGCTGCCCTCAAAAAGGCTAAAATGTTTGACTGAGACAAACCAAAGACTACAAAAAATAGGACTTCCAGTAGGGGTAGCATTATGAAGCTGCCATGAACAGGCACTGTCACAAGTCTGGTTTCCATCCAGCTATGACCTCAGATGTTGCCAGGACGTAAAACCACCAATCAATGAATCACTCCTTCAATCAATCATCAACCAGACGAGATGGCCGAATGAGTTAGAGCGTCAGTCTCCCTTGCTGGTAGATTGTGGGGTCGTGTGTTCGAACCCTAGTCGAGTCAAACCAATGACGTAAGAATGTATACTTGTCGCTTCCTAGCCAGGTGCTTGGCATTATTAGGACAGGACATGGACTGGTGTGCTCAGTGTCAGGATAATGTGACTGAGTGGGATACCAGGTCATGGTGCCAGCGGCCTGGTTTCCCAGTGGGACAGCACTATAAAGTCACCATGAGTGCGCACTGTCACAAGTCAGTACCCGTCATGATATGACCTTAGATGTTGCTAGGACGTAAAACAACAACAAACAAAATCAATCAATCAATCCTTCAATCAATCAACCAATCCTTCAATTAATCAGATGCTAATACAACCACCACCCCCAACTCCCCCTGCTAGCACCTCGCCTTCTTCCACACCGCCCCCCGTCCTGGTATGACCTTAGATATTGCCAGGACATAAATCTCCAACCAATCCACACCTCCCCCGATCCCCCATTCCCCACACACACACCCTCCTCGCCCCACCTCACCCCTCACCACACCCTCATCACACAACATGGTGCTCACTCACCCTTGCGTTTCTCCTCCATCTCATGCACCATCTGCTCCTTGCTCTTCTTGCCCATCTTGCTCTTCTTGCTAGTGTTGCCTAGTCAGACACACACACGCGGCGAGAAGAAGCCTGCCTAGGCTGCTTGAGAACCGTGTAGGAACCCAGCACACAGCCCGCACACAACCCACAACCGGATCTAAATGCCCTATGCCGCCGATTCCCGGCTGGTTGTTAGTATAGAGCAATGGCTCGCAGACAACGCCCTAATGTATGAACGCCCCGCCGCCATGCCGCACAGCCACTGCCGGCTGCGACTGCCGCTGATGCCCGGTCGGTGCTGGCAGTGTTGAAAGTGTGCGGTGCCGATAGCGAAGACAGGGTCCAGCGTGCGGCGTTTCACTACACCGCTCGGTGAGTAGGATCGCTGGTGGAGAAGCGGTGCAGTGTTTGCGTACTGCGGGACTGCACCGCACCGCAGAGCCGGCAACTGTCGCCGATCCTGCCGCAACTGTCGGGACACACGTGGTTGAGGTGTGTACGATGTCAATAGACACAGGGGTGGTCAGGTTTTGAAAAAATTGTATGTCCATGTCCTCACGTCCTCACGCCCTCACGCGCTCATGCGCTCACGCCCTCAAGCCCTCATGCCCTCACGCCCTCATGCCCTCATGCCCACACACCTTCCCATATATGCCTTTTAGTCATGCCTTCACACCCTCACACACTCATGCCCTCACACCCTCAACTCTTCAAGTACACATGCCCTCATGTATTTACGCCATCACACCCTCACATAATCACACCCTCATGCCATCACACCCTCATGCTGCTATGCTATGCCCTCACACCCTTACATACTCACACCCTCACACCCTCACAAACTCACGCCATCACGCCCTCACACCCTCATTCCTTTACACTCTCATATACTGTGCCCTCACCTCCTCACATAGTCACATACTCACACCCTCACATACTCATGCCCTCACGTCCTCACATACTCACACCCTCACATACTCATGGCTTTACACCCTCACATACTCACATACTCACACCCTCACATACTCATACCCTCACATACTCACATACTCACACCCTCACATACTCATGCCCTCTTGCCCTCCCATACTCACGCCCTCATGCCCTCATGCCCCCACACCCTCTTGCTCACACCCCCTCATGCTCCCATTCTCACTCCCTCACACTGCGACACCCCCACGCATTCCCACAATCATGCTTTCACACCCTCACACCCTCACATACTCATGCCCTTACATACTCATGCCCTCATGCCTTCATGCCCACACAGCCTCTTGCTCTCATGCCCTCATGCCTTCCCACCATCATGCCCTCACACCGCGACACCCTCACGCATTCCCACAATCATGCTTTCACACCCTCACACCCTCACATACTCATGCCCTTACATACTCATGCCCTCATGCCTTCATGCCCCCAGAGCCTCTTGCTCTCATGCCCTCATGCCTTCCCACCATCATGCCCTCACACCGCGACACCCTCACGCATTCCCACAATCATGCTTTCACACCTTCACACCCTCACTTACTCACGCCCTTACATACTCATGCCCTCATGCCTTCACGCCCCCACAGCCTCTTGCTCTCATGCCCTCCCACCATCATGCCCTCACACCGCGACACCCTCACGCATTCCCACAATCACGCTTTCACACCTTCACACCCTCACTTACTCACGCCCTTACATACTAAGGGACCAGACTAAATCCAGGAATTCTGTCGACACCTGGTCTCCCCCGCCGTCGCTATGCAACATTACGTCAATGCACATCGATTACTTCACCAACCAGGCCTGATGTCAGGATCTACGAGTTGTCGGTAGATGACATGTATGGTGTACACTAGCATGTGCATATATTTATTTATTATCGAGCACAGCACACTACACTGCAATAACCTCATGATCAACACAAGTTTACTTAATCACCACCCACCCCAATGGGCCCCCTCCCCTGCCGTCACCATTAACCATCATGAACAAACCATCAACACACCAAACATCCTACACAACCATCAACCTGTTTAAACACATTGAACATTATATTAGACAGACAAAATATTTTGTCAACTATAAATTTACCATGTTTTATAAGAGAAAAACTGTAACCATCAATGATTGTTTGAGTTTCCCCGAGTATACAGTTTCTACTCATTGCTGCTCCCCATTTTTGCATGAAATACAGTGACTGGTGCTGTACATTATCCAGAAGGGGCCACTCCCTTAATTCAATAGGATCAGTGCTGGAACAAATACAGCACTGATCAAACTTAGATTATATCGACTGTCAATTCTAATAATAAGATGGCCGGAAAACCAGCACTCCAGTGCTGACAAATATCATATTCAGATGAATAAATACTTTCCCAACAAAGACAAAGCCAGGCTGTGAAGTGAAGACCGCTTTGGGAGCTGGCAGAGTTAGACATTGGAGATGTTACTGTAAAAGGGAAGGTACTGGAATTATTGTTGCATAAGAAAAGTACCTGAAAATATTGTGGGAATAGGCCCCGCCAGTTAAGCCGGAAACTACCCGACTAGAGTAGAGTAGATGTCACTAGCTTAACTGGAGGGATGTAATACATGAAGAGAGCGGCAGTGAAATTCCAGAAGAAAAATACAATATAGTTATCTTTTTTTTATAGATATATTACAATCTCTTCAATTGCCTAGGCAGACACACACATTTGAGCTTGAATATTATTGCAATATGAATATCTGAATATAATCAAGCATTTAAATTTTTTGTTCAAGCATTCTTTACGGATATATAGCACGTGAAATTATAGGCAGTCAGGGACTGTTCCCGACTAGAGTAGTTCCAAATTCTGCCGATATATGTCACTATCGTAACTGAAGGGGTCTATTGCATATTGGTGTTGTATAATGTTGCTATAGTATCTAGTGCTGCGAGGGAAAGGAAATACTGAACTTCCTGACCAACAAGTATAAATGTGTTAAAGGTTCCTTCAGTTCCTTCAGATTGACTAAAGGGGCTGTCACATTACGGCGTATGGCGGAAGCGTATGGCGGCGTAGCGGCTTACGTCATATACGTCGCCATACGCCGCATACGCTACGCATACGCCGCATACGCTACGCATACGCTACGCATACGCTACGCATACGCCGCCAGTGCCGCAACACGCCGGCGTATGTGAAGCTTATGATGCATACGCCGCCATACGCTTTCATAAATTCGTCCGTCCTTTTTTTTTTGTGCATACTCAAAAAAACACGACCTATGTGGGCGTATGGCCCAAAATGTCAAAAAATGTCCTGGCACGCTCCCATACGCTCCCATACGCTACGCATACGCTACGCATACGCTACGCATACGCATACGCTCAAACACACCCGAAAGTGGCACCCGATGGCGTACGTAGGTTTTCAATACGCTCCCGCCATACGCCGTAATGTGACAGCCCCTTAAGACAAGTTATATTAATTGTGTCGCTAACCAGTCTGTGGCGGTGCTATCACACCATGACACCCTCATGCATTCCCACAATCGCACCTTCACACCCTCACCTCCTCACATACTCACACATTCAAGCTACCTGATGCAATTGCCCTATCCCATTTCTCCATGTGGCTCCTTGCCTGAGAGATGAGTCCATGGAGAGCCTGCACTCTACCGATTCGGCCACCGCGTCTGTTCCTTTTGATATAAGCTCATGTCAGAAGAAGAAAATCCTGCTCTATTTATTTTATTATTGTTATCTATTTATTTGGGATTGTGTTAATCGCGTTAGTCATGACATGCACCTTCTCAGTATTGAACAGAATGTTAGCCGGGCAGAACGTGGCAGTGCTATCATGTACCACGCAGTACTGTCCGTGCCAGCTGCCGGCTCATGACTGATCCGTTCTAGGCTGGTTATATGATCTCTCCTCAGATGCTGGTTCCCATTGTTCGTAAGATGATGCAAGCTTTATAAGCTGCACTACTTTCCTTAATTTCTCCTACTACCACAGTGTTCTAATAGGTGGCACCACCAAAGTTTAAACACCACGTGGACTGGAATCATACATAGTCATTCAAAACAACAACTATGTTTAGACTATCTCAGACATTGCACTGCATTGCCTGGACTTTAGCTGTATTCACACGGGGAAGTTAAATCGATTCATATAAATCGACTTGCCTAGTTCGACTCACATTTGCTGTGTGAATGCGCGGCTGAGGCGTTTTAGGGCTGAATCGATTCATATAAATCGTTTAATGTAAAACGCTTCGCAAGGTGGTCTACAGGAACCGATCTACGCTGAATCGTTTTATTTATGACATCACACGCATGCGCAGTCGAGGGAAACGTGACAGTCGAGACCTGAGTGTGTTGACTTTCCGGTAAATTTGCTTTATGAACCTGCTAGAGGTGCACATATATTTTTTTCATCATTTATTTTTAGGGTTTCACTGCCCAGCAGAAGTCTTGACTGTTCCAAACCAATACGATTCAGTCCATACATATCTAGGTCGAACCCACACTCTTTCGGCCAATGTCGATGAACCCAAACTGGCACTGGTTAGTCTGGACTTGCTCATGCGCAGATATCCACTTCCGCCTTAAACCTCCCTAAGTACTGCCTGTGTGAATGCGACACACTTTGAAACTCAGCCCATGTGAATGCGCACCTAGATCGCTTCATATAAATCGCCTTCTGTAGATCGCCTTAGATTTTGCCCGTGTGAATACAGCTTAAGACACAATTCGCATACATATACCATATAATATTACAGTGCTACAGGGAGCATGTCACTGTTCTATCCTGGACGTCGGAATCAGCAAACCTCGCCGCTTCCCCCCCCCCCCCCCTCATGCAACAGTGCCTAGCCCCAGAAAAGCTTACTTACTCTTTGGTGGTGCCACCTAGTGATTAATCATAGGTACTACTCAATCAAGGGCCCGCTGGCGCCCCCTGGTAGTAAATCGGTCATTATGTGAAAGTTCATGCGAAGCCCGCTAGGGGGCTAGCTGAGTCTAACAGTATTCAAGCCGAGTGCTTTATAATCTGGAGACAGGGCAGGGTAACGGTTTTTTTGTGTTTTTTTGTACATTAGTTGTTTAAACAGGGGAAATTTCAGTTGCAGACGACTGGTGTTCCTCATTTCACTGCTCCTTGCCCTATCCTAACAATGGCTAGCGTCTGGCTAGGAAGCGACAAGTATCAATTTTTAAGTCATTGGTTTGACTCGACCAGGATTCGAACCCACGGTCCCATGATCTACCAACATGGGAGACGGATGCTCTAACTCATTCGGCCATCCCGTCCAGTTGGTCTGGGTGGTGGTAAAGTTTATTTGTTGGAGCTTTGAGTGCAGGCAACATCTACGGTCATATCAGGACGCGTACCAACTTCTGACAGTGCACACTCATGGCAATTTTGTAGTGCTGTCCCATTGGAAATCAGGTCGCCGGTGTTGCGGTTTCCCAGGGACACCAGTTTGCCAGGGACACGTCGCTTCTGCACATGCGTCAAAATCGAACAGCATCGTCACTAACCTTATAAATTGATATAATGTTTTTGGTAAAGATGTTTTCTATATGTGTACCAAACGATTTGTTTCTAGATGGTGTAATTTGAGAGATATTTGACTTCTTCTGTATTTTCTGTATGAACATTGCTCACGACCATTGACAATGCCTTGAGTTTGACGTTATGCGCAGTGTAAAACGTTTGTTTTAATAAAAAATAATAGAAATCAAGAACCCTAACCGTATAAATTTAATATAGTCTTTATGGTAAATATGTTTTCTATATGTCTACCAAGTGATTTGTTTCTAGGTGGTGTAATTTGAGAGATATTTGACTTCTTCTGTATGAAGATTTGCTCACGGCCATTAACAGTGCATTTGAATGGATGTGTCCCTGGCAAACCGGTGTGCCTCGGAATCCGCAACACCGGCATCCTGACCCCATTTCCCACCCAGTCACACTACCTCAATACTGAGCTAACCAGTCCCTGTCCAAATCGTTTTAATTCTGAGCGCCAGGCAAGGTAGCGACAAGTATCAACTTGGTAAGTCATTGGTTTGACTCGGCCAGGTTTCGAACTCCCGACTTTCTGCATGGGAAGTGGTGGTACAGATAAATGCTAGCGTCAACAGTTTAGTTAACAGTTCTCAACTGCCAACCATCCTGACTTTCTGCCTTCCCCCCGCCTCCTCCTCCACGCCCAACACCTATCCATCCCACACACCGACCTTTATGATGGACTTCTGACAAAACTAACTTGCCAGCTATTGTTGATTTAAATTTAAAGTTGCATAGTCCGATGGATTTGAATTTCTACCACTTTTCTGAGATAATTATATTCAATTGATTGGCATAGCATAGGTTACTTTGGTTTAAAGTAACTTTTATTTTAAATGGCTAAGTTTTGGGGATATTTGAAGTGCAAATATATTAAATTAATGTTGGCAAGCTTGCTAAAACACTATAGACTTCAGCAGTAACAGGTTCTATTACATTACCTCTAGATTCTCTTTTATGGCCCTTTCACACTACGACGTAATGACGTCAGCGTAGGGAGAACGTGAAGAATGTTGAACTTCTCGGCGTAGTATGCAAATTTGGGCATAAGTTGAACGTGGATGCAGCGTAGTGGACGAGAGCATAACGTTGGTAAAGCGTAGTGATACCGTGATTCAACGAGAGAGGACAACGTCATTACGCTAACGGAACGTTATGAACGTTATTCCATCGCCAGAAGAACGTTACGTTACATTACATACGTCATGAGACGTTGAACGTACGTTGAATGCACGTTCTCCTGATGTTCTCCTGCCGTTCTCCTGACGTTCTCCTGACGTTCCCATTACGCCCCGTGGGCATTTGCACTCGTTTTAATGTGGGTCAACGTAGTGGAACGTAGTTGAACGTAGTGAGCAGCGTTGGAATAAGGTCCGTTTAACGTCATTGACGTTCACTGAACATGAACAGAACGTATGGCGAACGTAAACCCTTACGTTCGACCTACGTCAAAAGTTTTGAACATGTCCAAAACCTTGACGTAACTCGACGTAATGTGACGTAGTTCGACGTCATTCTAACGTCATTCTGACATCATCATAACGTAACCCAACGTAATGATGAAAAATGACCACGTTAGCCTCACGTTGGCTCGTTGCGTCGTAGTGTGACAGGGGTATTATGTGACAACACATGTTTAATAAGTGTGTCATTATCTAAATTAGATATGTAAAATCAATTTTAGATAATTGCTTTGGTTTTGAAAATTTGATGCTTCATCGGACTATGTAGCTTTAAGAGTTGTTCCCGATTAGCGGTTGCTATGGTTAAAGGCAAATTATCTAGTAAATCACTATCAGAAGAGAGGCTATTTGTGCTTTTGATTTTGGAGGGTAAATATTTAATTGTTCATATTTGGTTATTTTCCCAATTAGTGATTGCTATGGTTAAAGACAAATTATCTAGTAATATAAGAGGGGTGTGCTACTTTTGATTTTGATTTTGGAGTGGGGTGGTTAAATATTAAAATTGACACATTATGTCATTTCCCCCATTACCGGTTGCTATGGTGAAATGCAAATTATGCGTAATGCTTTGGCATTACGGGTAATCAGGATCACGGAGACAGTACAAGGCGTGCCAGTAGCCAGGACGTCTTTGCGCCGACTAGCGGAATTCTTCAGAACTACGTATTTAACTCAGTCGCCGGCTAGCGGTTTGTTCTTTAGCCTCGTCCACCCCGTGGATCCTCAGGTTCTGATACCTAGCAGGCAGTGTGCTAAAACGTGTCGACAGCGCTGCTTTGTGGGTACAGATTAGCTATATAAGGCGACGCAGCAGAGGGTTCTGTCATTACGACTCGGCAGAGCCAGGAGACTTTGACCAGTACTTTAAAATTGGATTCACACAGACGGAACCCCGGGAGCTGCCGGAGTCCCTGCACAGGAGCTTCGCGGGACAACACTAACATTCTCCGGCGATCGACGAGGGAAGGAGCCGGCGACACGCGCGCCAGTCCGCCGGGACAACACTAAATTCTCCGGCGTTGACATAGTCGGGGGCCGGCAATACGCCCGCCGGCACGACGTTAAATTTCTACGGCGATTGACGAGGCAAGGAGCCGGCAATACGCGCGCCAGCCCGCCGAGACAACACTAAACTCTCCGGCAATTGATGAGGCCGGGAGCCGGCAATACGTGCGCCGGCACGACGTTAATTTCTACGGCGATCGACGAAGCAAGGAGCCGGCAACATGCGCGCCGAGTCGCCGGCACGACGTTAAAATTCTCCGGCGATCGACGAAGCAAGGAGCCGGCGATATGCGCGCCAGCCCGCCGGGACAACATTAATTTTCCGGCGATCAACGTAGCAGGGAGCCGGCAACACACGCACCGGTTCGCCGGCACGACGTTAAATTCTCCGCCGATCGACAAAGCAAGGAGCCGGCAACACGCGCGCCAGGAGACGTTATCAAGCCTTAAGTATGGGAGTCACTGTAGCAGATGCCGTCGACCAAGGAAACACTAACTTCTCCGACGATTAACAAAGCCGGGAGCCGGCAACACGCTCGCCGCGCCGGGACAACACTAAATTCTCCGGCGATTGACGTAGTCGGGGGCCGGCAATGAGCTCGCCGGCACGACGTTAAATTTCTACGGCGATTAACGAGGCAAGGAGCCGGCGACACGCGCGCCAGGAGACGTTATCAAGCCTTAAGCATGGGAATCACTCTAGCAGATGCCGTCGACCAGGAAAACACTAATTTCTCTGTAGCAGGTCCGACCAGAGGAGCCAGGAGACATTGTCAAGCTTTGGGCATGGGAATCACTGTAGCAGCTGCCGTCGACCAAGGAAACACTAATTTCTCCAACGATGACGAAGCAAGGATTCACTGCAGCCGGCCTGACCGGTGGAGCCAGGAGACGTTAAGCATGGGAATCAGTGTGGTAGCCGGCCGGGACGACACTAAATTCACCGGCGATCGACGCAGCAGGGAGCCGGCAACACACGCGCCGGTTCGCCGGCACTACGTTAAATTTCTCCGGCGATTGACGTAGCAAGGAGCCGGCGACACACGCGCCAGCCCGCCGGGACAATACAAAATTCTCCGGCGATCTACGTACCAGGGAGCCGGCAACACACAACATGACGTTAATTTCCCTGGCGATCGACGAAGCAAGGAGCCGGCGATATGCGCGCCAGCCCGCCGGGACAACACTAAATTCCCCGGCGATCGACGAGGTAAGGAGCCGGCAATACGCGCGCCCATGGACGGGCAAATTTCTCCGACGATTGACGAAGCCGGGAGCCGGCGATATGCGCGCCATCCCGCCGGGACAATAGTAAATTCTCCGGTGATCGACGTAGCAGGGAGCCGGCGACACACGTATGGGAATCACTCTATCATTGGATTCTCCACGATTGACGAAGCAAGGAGCCGGCGACACGCGGGCCAGCCCGCCGGGACAACACTAAATTCCTCGGCGATCGACGAGGTAAGGAGCCGGCAACACGTGCGCCGGGTCGACGGACTAATTTCTCCGACGATTGACAAGCCGGGAGCCAGTAATACGCTCGCCGGCATGACGTTAATTTCTCCGGTGATCGACGAAGCAAGAAGCCGGCGATATGCGTGCCAGCCCGCCGGGACAACATTCAAATTCTCCGGCGATCGACGTAGCAGGGAGCCGCCAACACACGCGCCGGTTCGCCAGCACGATGTTAAAATTCTCCGGCGATCGACGAAGCAAGGAGCCGGCGAAACGCATGCCGGCCCGCCGGGACAATATGAAATTCTCCAGCAACATGGGATTCACTGCAGTCGGCCCGACCGGAGGAGCCACAACGCACGTGCCGGTTCGCCAGCATGATGTTAAAATTCTCCGGTGATCGACGAAGCAAGGAGCCGGTGACACGCGCGCCAGGAGACCTTATCAAGCCACCAAATTGCTCCAACGGTTGACGAAGCCGGGGGCCGGCAAAACGCTCGCCGGTATGACATTAAATTTCTCTGGTGATCGACGAAGCAAGGAGCGAGCGACACGCGCACCAGGAGACGTCATCAAGCCTTAAGCGGTCGTCGAAGCAAAGAGCCGGCAACACGCGCGCAGGTTCGCCGGCACGATGTTGGATTCTCCGACGATCCATGAAGCAAGGAGCAGATGAGATGCATGCCAGTCCGCCGGGACAACACTTAATTCTCCGACGATTGACAAAGCAAGGAGCCGGCAACACGCGTGCCAGTCCACCGGGACAACACTACATTCGCCGGCGATCGACGAAGCAGCGGGCCGGCAACACGCGCGCCGTTTCGCCAGCACGACGTTAAACACCCAGCATATGTCGGCCATGACGACCCTATCTCATCATGCATATAATCTGTGGCAAAAATTAATATTTGCCTTCTTTGCCACAGGTTACACCAAAGACATCATCGTAGGCTAATCAAATTTGTCAAAACCCGTCCTAATAATTGGATATTTTACATTACTCGGACAGAGTAATCTACTAACCCCGGAGATGACATCATCTACAAGACGCACGTTGTGGGCCAAGGACATAACTCATACTGATTCAGCCCTGGTCATAAGGGTCTGCAGCTCGAAGACGTCCTGGGAGTCAATTTGGCCACATGTCATCCATGTACCAGCGATACCTGGGTCACGATACTGCCCGGTACAAGCATGGGAGACTTACGATCGGAACCTGATGCCATATCCAGATGGCCCGGCATTCCTGGATGCGCTTGGGACGCCCATCACACCAAGGAGGGCTACCAAAGTTCTTCAACACGCTCTCTCAGCACTGGGCATCGGATCCCCAGGAGCCATGACCCTGCATAGTCTTCGTAGAGGTGGGACTCAGGCCTGTGCCCGCCTCGGGGTCCCCCCTTCAGGACATAAGAGACCTTGGTCACTGGAAATCATCTGCGGTGCACGCGTATGTCCCTCAGAAACCATCGGTCTCGGCTTCGAGATTGCTATCAGACTCTTTTTTGGCCATAGCATCTCTAGCCTCGTTTATAAGCACTTGTGAGCTGACATTGTGTAACCAGACGTTTCAACCTTACCTTGATTAAAGTTACCATAATTATACTTGCTGTCTTCGTGTTTTTCCTGATTATGCGTAATGCTTTGGCATTGCGGGTAATCAGGATCACGGAGACAGTACAAGGCATGCCAGTAGCCAGGACGTCTTTGCGCCGACTAGCGGAATTCTTCAGAACTACGTATTTAACTCAGTCGCCGGCTAGCGGTTTGTTCTTTAGCCTCGCCGCCGTGGATCTCAGGTTCTGATGACGTATCAGGCAGTGTGCTAAAACTGTTGACGCGCTGCTTTGTGGGTACAGATTAGCTATATAAGGCGACGCAGCAGTGGGTTCTGTCATTACGACCGGAGGAGCCAGGAGACTTTGACCAGACTTTAAATTGGCCTCCCACCCACCCCACGTATGATATTGGTAGGGCCATAGCATCTCTAGCCTCGTTTATAAGCACTTGTGAGCTGACATTGTGTAACCAGACGTTTCAACCTTACCTTGATTAAAGTTACCATAATTATACTTGCTGTCTTCGTGTTTTTCCTGATTATCTAGTAATATAAGAGGGGTGTGCTACTTTTTCTCTTTATTTTTGAAGGAGGTAGGTAAATATTACAATTTTCACATTATGTCCTTTTCCCAATTAGTGGTTGCTATGGTGAAATGCAAATTATCTAGCAAAATAAGAGGGGATGTGTTATTTCTGCTTTTGATTTTGGAGCGGGGAGAGTAAACATAAAAATTGTCGCATGTCATTTTCCCAATTAGCGGTTGCGATGGTGAAATGCAAATTATCTAGTAAAATAAGAGGGCGGTCCGACTTTTGCTTTTGATTTTTGAGGGGGTGGGTAAATATTAAAATGTTCACATTATGTCCTTTTTTTCTATCTTTTGTTCGCTCCCCTCCCTTACACCCCCCAAACATTGACCCAACAGTGGTGTCTCAGCCGTTGGTGCCGGGTATTGAGCTGTTTGAGCACGGGTTTCCTCTACGGGTCTGGTTTACAAAATAACTGCTGTCTTAAATGTGCGAACAATTCTCATCTCACACATCAATAACTACAGAAACAGCCAGCAGAATTATGCTTACGTCATCGCTATGCATTGCCCCTGGCACTATTGCACCGGTCATGTTGGCCCATGCATCATGAACTCATATATACACACACATATATATATACATACATATATATACATATATATATATATAGTTTGGCTTACCTCCCCTCGATTCATAAACATTTCATGAGACTATGTATATGACTATTATGGGATGGAAAGGAAGAGTAAGGTGGAAGGTGTAATGGAGAATAGTATCCTCCATAAACTTTGCTTAGTGTCAATTAAAAGACGCTGCAGCTGCGCAGCTTCCCAAAAAATAATGAATATCTTCGTGGACTCACGTTGGCTGCTGTCTTTTGGGACCCAGACTCTGACTATTATGGGATGCAAAGAGAGGCGCAACGCGGCCACTGACCTGCTGAACACTGCCTGGGAATCAATGCAAATTCACTTCCAGGTTTCACTCACCGATATTCTTATCTCCTCCAAGTATTGCTGCTCTCCATCACTGTGCACTAGTTCGCCATAAGTGCGCACTGTAACAAGTCGGTACCTTAGATGTTGCTAGGATGTAAACCGACAACAACGTGCCCACTAGGTTTGCTGCATCGACGCCCAGTTATGTGCTATTAATAGTGCAGTAGAACCTCTGCTCTGCGACCCCGGTGAACCCTTATTTACCCGGAAAGGAAACATGCAGAATACCACTGGGCTGTGAGGCGACACCTGGTGGCGAGAAGGGAGACCAGGTCATCGGCACCATGACCCGATATCCCACCCAGTCACATTATCCTGATCCTGAGCTAACAAGTCTTTTTTTCAATCCTAGTAATGCGAAGCGGCAGGCTAGGTAGCAACACGTATCAATGTTATAAGTGATCGGTTTAACTCGGCTGGGATTTGAACTCCCGACCTTCTACACGGGAAGCCTGCGCTCTACCGATTCAGCCACCTTCTTTATGGACCAGAGGGGATGGCCGAATGAGTTAAAGCGTCCGTCTCCCGCGCTGGTAGATCGTGGGGTCGTGGGTTCGAACCCTGGTCAAGTCAAACCAATGACTTTAAAATTGATACTTGTCACTTCCTAGCCAGGCGCTCGGCATTATTAGGATAGGGCAAGGACTGGTGTGCTCAGTGTCAGGATAATGTGACTGAGTGGGATGGGTCATGGTGCTGGCAGCCTGGTTTCCCAGTGGGACAGCACTATAAAGTCACCATGAGTGCGCACTGTCACAAGTCGCTACCCATCTTGATATGACCTCAGATGTTGCTAGGACATTAAACAACAACAAACAAAACCTTCTTTATGGGAAGCTTTCAGTAGAAGCATAATGCACGACCTCGAAAGCGGAGGTCCGGCCCAATAGGTTTTCAAAAGCTCGCACCACACACACCATCAATCTCACCACCTGATCTGCCACCGTCAGTTGAACTCTATGCTGTTAGTTGACACCAGATGGCGCCAGCGCGCCAGAATGACAGACGCTGCGGCTAGGAGGCGCTAATTAAAGCAGCACTGACAATACTAGCCGAGTTTTGGTCAGAGTGCTACTTACAAATGGCGGTTTGCGCCAGGTTTCCTGCCACTGCTACAGCCTACCGGCTCGGTTGGTTGGTTGTTGGAGTTTTACGTCCTGTTTGTAGTTTTACGTCCTGGCAACATCTAAGGCCATTTCAGGACGGTTGGCCGGCTCGGCCTGTCGGCTGCGGCCAATGTGGCAGTGTGTGGAGATGGTTGGTTGGTTGTTGGAGGTTTACATCCTGACAATATCTAAGGTCATATCAGGACGGGTACCGACTTGTGACACTGTCAGTGTGCACTCATGGTGACTTTATAGTGCTGCCTCACTGGGAGACCAGGGCGCCACCACCATGACCTCATATCCTACTCAGTCACATTATCCTGAGCCAACCAATCCTTGCCCTATCCTAATAATGCCAGGCACATGGCTAGGAAGTGACACGATTCAATTTGATAAGTCATTGGTTTGATTCGACCAGGGTTCGAACCCACGGGTGTTTTATTATTATTATCCCACGATCTATCAAAGCGGGGAGACAGACACTCAACTTAGTCGGGCATCCCGTCTGGTGGTAGTCTGTAGAGAGGAGAGTGCAGATGCATGTAGGGTGGGGAGGTCACTGGGAGCAAACCTATATTTATTTATAGCGCTTCTTATGCCCCAGTCACACTGGGCTTCCAACCACTTCCAACCACTTGCAACCATATTGGTCGCAAAGAGGTTGGTCTTTGGTGCAACACCTGCAACTATCTCGCGACCGAAATGAAGAAAAATTGATATGTGATCAAGCATGCCGGATAGAGACCGTTGTGCAACAATTTGCAACCATCTGCGATCATCTACGACCATCTGCGATCATCTACGACCATTTGCGACAACCCGGACCTTTGTTGGTTGCAAAACGTCACAAGGATAGGGTGACTGGGGTATTACAGGACCATGACTGCTCTGTCTACACTGAATATTGAATAGTTAGTTCCTAGATAGTTCCCAGCCCTCCCCTCCCCACGCGCACACACACTCAGGCATAACATGACTGGTTGGCTCAGTGTCAGGATAATGTGACTGTGTGGGATATCAGCTCATGGTGCTGGTGGCCTGGTCTCCCAGTGGGGCAGCACTATAAAATCGCCACGATGCGCACTGTCACAAGTCTGATATGGCCTTAGATGTTGCCAGGATGTAAAACTCCAACAACAAACCACGCATAAAATGCATTTCCCGCTCTCATCAGCTGTGACATCAACGTCTATATGTTAATCTAATGGGGAGTTTTCATGAGCCATTTCTCTCGCTATACACTTAGTGGCAGCACCCCTTCCCGGTCCGAGTCGGCCATCATCGTTGGATAGAAGGGTGTAGGTATGTGTGAGTGTTGGTGGTGTAGGTGTGTGGTGGGGGGGGGTTACGGATGTGGTGGGGGTGTAGGTATGTGTGTATAGGGGGTGTCGGTGTCTGGTGGGTGTGGTGGTGAGGGTTTATGGGTGTGGTGGGGGTGTAGGTGTGTGGTAGGGGTGTAGGTGTGTGGTTTGTGTGTGATGGTGTATGTGTGTGGGGGGTGTAGCTGTGTGGTGGGTGTGGTCGGGATGTAGGTGTGTGGTGAGGGTTTAGGGGTGTGGTGGGGGTGTAGGTGTGTGGTGGGGGTTTAGAGATGCGGTATGTGTGTGGTGGTGTAGGTGTGTGGTGGTGTGTGTGGTGGGGGTGTAGGTGTGTGTGATTGAGGTGTAGGTGTGTGTGGTGATGGTGTAGGTGTGTGTGGTGGTGTAGGTGTGGTGTGTGTGTGGTGAGGGTGTAGGTGTGTGGTGGGGGTGTAAGTGTGTGGTGGGGGTTTAGGTGTATGGTTGGGGTGTATGGGGTACTGGGGGTATAGGTGTGACATGGGGTATAGGGGGTATAGGTGTGTGTGGTGGGGGTTTAGGGCTGTGGTGGCGGTGTAGGTGTGTGGTGGGGGTTTAGGGATGCTAAAGATTGTGAGGTGCCGCTCTGTAAGACACCCCTACACCTCCACCACAAACCACCTACACCCCTACCACACACACCTACACCCCCACCATATCCCTAAGCCCCCACCACACCCCTAAATACCCATGCACCCCGACCACACACACCAAAATCCTCACACTTGATAGTAGAAGGAACTGTTTCTATCCAACCAAAGCATTACAGAGACCAGCATGGTGCGCCATCTGACGAGAGACTCATGCAAACTGAAAGGTCCCCATTGGATGGGTGTGATCAGATATCACCCCTATGTATGAAATAGAAATTGATTTATCCTCACTTTTTCTGCTCACAGAGGAGCCTCATTTTATCTTAAATCTAATTAAAGTTGTGTGAGGAGCTGAGACCCTGTGAAAGACACGGTGGACGAATCAGTAGAGCGCAGGCTTCCCGTGCGGAAGGTCAAGAGTTCGAATCTCAGTCGAGTCAAACGAATGACTTATAAAATTTATACTTGTCGCTTACTAGGCTGGTGCTCAACATTACTAGGATAGGGCAAGGACTGGTTAGCTCCCGATCAGGATAATATGACTGAGTGGGAAATCACGTCATGTTGCCGGTAACCTGTGTTCCCAGTGGGGCAGCACTATAATGTCGCCATGAGTGCGAATTTGTCACACGTCAGTACCCGTCCTGATATGATCGTAGATGTTGCTAGGACGTAAAACTCAAAGAAACAAAGTGGTTTAGAACATTGGTTTAGAAGCATTGGAAGAATAGTGTGTGGGTTACACGCATACAGGAGAGCAATTAACTGGATCAGACGGGATGGCAAAATAAGTTGAGCATCCCTCTGCCGTTTTGGTAGATCATGGGATTCGAACACATGGGTTTGAAGCCTAGTCGAGTCAAACCGATGACTTAACAATTTATACTTGTCACTTCCTGGCCTGGCACTCGGCATTAATAAGATAGGGCAAGGACTGGTTAGCTCAATGTCAGGATAATGTTACTGAGCTGGATATGAGGTCATGGTGTTGGCAGCCTGGTCTCCTAGTGGGGCAGCACTATAAAGTTGCCATGGGTGTGCACTGTCAAAAGTAGGTACCTATCCTGATTTGGCCTTAGATGTTGCACATCAACAACTAACCAACAATTAGTTAACTGAGTTCTGCAATATACCTTGCACAAACACCCCCACACCCTCACACACCCGAGGAGCATGCGCGTGATTGCTACCCCACAACACTAGTTATCTAACCATCATTATCAGAGGAAAGGTTGGCGGTGGGAATCTTCAAACAGACCTTTTCTACACAGCGTGCTGCCACATGAGCTGCTATCCACAATGTTAGTTCTAATTGTCTCCGCCAGAGGGATGCCTGAAATAGAGCTGCACCCTTTCCAGATGGTTGGGTGCCAGTCTAATGGTTGATGTTGGGAATCGTCTATAACTCATAGACGAGTTCCTCTTGTAGTAGGCTAATGAGCTATACAGTAAGAATAAATAATTCTTTATCTACAAATAATTCTGTATCTATCCATGTTGATGTTTTGTCAGGTTTTACTGAGGCTTTTTTTAATTCAGTAGATGGTTTCAAATCTGTTTAATAATGTAAATTGCAAACTTTGTCATTTCTACCTTATGTGACTTAAGGAAACTATATATGTGTAGAAAGCTGAGATAATTGTGCTTTTGAAACCATTTATAATATTCTATCATGTAGTAAAATGCACAATAAGTGCACCAGTATCTAAGAAGGATATGTAGGTTTAAATCTAGATAACTGTTTTACTCTTGACAATTTGGTATTCGTTGCTTTTTATTTTTTTTTTGGTAAATATTTTTATTCATCTGAATACATATTTTGTCAGCGCCGGGGCACTGGTCTTCCAGCCGTCGGAGTGGTCGCATTTCATCTGTACATAGTGGAAGTGGAATGTGTTGCATTGTGTGCAGCACAACCCATTCTGAACATAAAAGAAAGTGGGGGAGCAGCCTATGCTGCATAGTGTACAGCATATGTACTGAACATAGTGCAAAGTATCTATATGCATCAAGATAGAGTGTGCAGTAATGTACACTAGTGGTTAAATCATATGCTGTGTGTGTATATCAGTTAGATTTGGTTTTAATAACGGTTAGTCTTTAAATAGTGCCATGTTGTGCATGTATAGTGGTTTATATTGTGTGCATTGCTGGTTGAAGATGTAGTTATGTAGTGGTGGTAATGGGTCTAAAGATGGGGTAGTGATTCTCGAGTCATTGAGTTATAATAGTTGTTTTGTCAAATGTGGATGGGGGGGGGGGGTTCATGGGTAGGGGGCGCGGACACGCAGGGAGAGAGCAGGCATGAGAGAGGGCGAAGTCAATGGGTCGTTCAGCAGGTCGTATTATATATTTGCAGTGCCAGGTTTTGGGCCTGAATAACCAGGTGAGCTCTGTATGCATTTTTAAAGGCAAGGATCGAACCCGCTTCTCTGGTTTTGGTTGGGAGCTCATTCCACATGACACTTCCTTTGTAAATCGGAGCTCTCATTAACTTATTTGTATTAGGGTTGGGCACCCAGAGCAGAGTCGATGTCCCCCTTCTCGTTACCCTGGTTGTGCGATCTATGTATTTGTCATCACTCGCACGTTTATACATCAACGTCATTAGGTGTAGGTTCCTACGTACACCAATCCAGAGTGTCCAGCCCTGCTCTGCTATGCATTTCAACCACACTTAGTATCTTGCCTTTGAATACTGTTCTGAGGGCTCTGTTTTGCGTTCTTTGTAATTTGATCTCTTGCTGCTTCGTTAGTAATCCATAGATGATATCATTGTAGTCTATAATTGGTAATATTGTTGACTTGTACAGCTGCAGCGCAGTATTCTCACTTACATATGTCCTTATTTTTCTGAAAGCTGCATAATCTGATTAAAGCTCCAACTTTTCGAAACCAAAACACTTAACTAGATTTGCTCCTACATAGCGAACTTAGATACTGGGACAGTTTGTTGCCTCAATGTTACGCTGCTCCATAAAAGCAGGTAGACAAACCCCATGTCATGCATTTTGATGTGAATCATTATCATCATGCTGTCAGTCGCGATGCGACAAAGACTGCTTTCATTACTTGACTGTCGCTCTCCATTTTTGCTCTCTGCTGTGAGAGTGATGTCATTTCAAACATATGCAAGATTTAAATAATAAAGGTCACCGCAAACTGAAGTAAGGTAGACCATAATTATCAACTTAATATATTTATCTAAAACACATGGCAGAAACTCAAAGCAATGATTGACCTTTGATTGATGAACCTCTTATATTATGTCAGTATGTGTCGTGAATAAACCCATGTCATGTAACCCTTTGTCTGAGTTGTGAGTTATATAGTTTTGACTAAATTACTCACGGGTAGAAGTGACCACGAGTGGGGTGGTTGATCTTGGGGAAGGGTTCGATCTTGGTGATTCCTCCACCAGGTGGTTAAATCCTCCACGGTGCCGTGACATAGTGATCATTGTTGAGAAATTGACGATGCAAATCTTCTTTTTCGCGCCGCGAAATGTCGTCTGCTTCTATCAAAGGAAGCCAGTTTCATGCAAAATGCGCAGCCCCCAAAAAGAGTGTGTACTGTGTTTAGTTAACTACAGTCAGAATCTTGGAATTTTGACTGAACACACTGAATATGTCGTCTGCTTCTATCAAATGAAACCAGTATCATGCAAAATGCACCCCCAAAAAGATTGCGTACCATATTCAGTTAACTACGGTCTGAATCTTCGAATTTTGAATGATGGCGCTGCAAATGTCGTTTGCTTCTAACAAACGAAGCCAGTACCATGTAAAATTCGGCCCCCAAAAAAGATTATTTACCGTATTCAGTTAAATTCGGTCAGAATCTTCGAATTGTGAGTGAACACATTGTAAATGTCGTCTGCTTCTATCAAAGGAAGCCAGTCTCATGCAAAATTCGTGCCCCCAAAATGGTGTACCATATTCAGTTAACTACAGTCAGAATTTTCGAATTGGGAGTGAACGCGCTGACCGGATGTGGATGTATCAATTCGCAGCGTTCGTCTGCTCTAAATGAAGTGTGAATGGAAGAGCGCAGTATTATCCGCAGAAACAAGTCACATAAAATCCACATTGATCTCACCCAGTCGGTGAAGTTAAGCGACACAGAGACAGGTCAGCAGTACTTGTCTGAGAATCCAAGGCGCTTTCGACATCGTGATACAGGCTTATATCCTGTTAAACCAGCAATATTTCAGCATAGCACCATATTAGGTACATGTATAAGGTACATTACGGTGAATTAGGTACATGCATAAGGTATATCACAGTGAATTAGGTACACAATGTTGAGTGAGAATGTCTGCACAACTTAAGTCTCCACACACAATATCTGTCTAGCGCTCAGCTAATATTAATCAAAGTGAATGGCGCGTCAAATTTGAAGAACTTGTAGAGGTAGGTTGCAAATCCTGTCAGCACTTCCGGTCCGGTATTAGATCCGACGCTGCTGGTTCCCGTCGGTGTTTCCCCCCGTTCTGCGGCAGCTTACCCTCCGTGTACCTGCGCCGTACTGCCCACTCCGCCGGCACCAGCTACAGGCACACTCCCACAGAGCGGCCGCCTGTGGCCCCCTATCGGCGCGCGACCAAACTAGAAGCATCAGTTGGTCGGACGGAGGTCGGGGACTGGGGAAGGGGGTTGGGGAATGGGAAGAGGACGGAGATGGGGATGAGGCCACAGGAGCGGGGATAGGGACGGGGAAAGGGGTGGATGGGGACGTATATGGGGAGTGGGATGGGTTTGGGGTTGGTAATGGGGATGGGGGCAGGGGTGGTATGGGGATGGAGAATGAGATGTAATAGGGTATAAGGATGGGGATGAAAATGGGGAGGGGCGGGGAGGGGTAAGGGATGGGATGGGGTTGATGATGGAGTTGGGGATGAGGATGACGATGGGGGAACGGGGATGATGATGGATGTGGATGGGGATGAGGATGTGGATGCTAATGGGAAGGGGGCAGGGATGGGGATGTGAATGTGATGGGGATGGGTACATGGGACGGGGATGGGATAATGACAGGGGTGGGAATTGGGACAGGAATGGGGTTGGGGAGGGGAATGCGGAGGGAGTGGGGATGGGGACAGGAGCAGGAATGGGGAAGGAGACAGGGACGGGTAGAGAGACAGGGATGGGGAAGGAGACAGGGGCGGGTACAGAGACAGGGACAGGGAAGGAGACAGGGGCGGGTATAGAGACAAGGATGGGGAAGGAGATATGGGCAGGTACAGAGACAGGGACGGGGAAGGAGACAGGGGCAGGTACAGAGACAGGGACGGGGAAGGACACAGGGGCGGGTACAGAGACAGGAACGGGGAAGGGGACAGGGGCAGGTACAGAGACAGGGACGGCGAAGGAGACAGGGGCGGGTACAGAGACAGGGACGGGGAAGGACACAGGGGCGGGTACAGAGACAGGAACGGGGAAGGGGACAGGGGCAGGTACAGAGACAGGGATGGGGAAGGAGACAGCGGCGGGTACAGAGACAGGGATGGGGAAGTGGACAGGGGCAGGTGCAGAGACAGGGACGGAGAAGGGGACAGGGTCAGGTACAGAGAGGGACAGGAGAGGACAGGGAGGGTACAGGACAGGGACGGGGAAGGAGACAGGGGCGGGTACAGAGACAGGGATGGGGAAGGAGACAGGGGCGGGTAAGAGGAAGGGATGGGGAAGGAGACAGCGGCGGGTACAGAGACAGGGATGGGGAAGTGGACAGGGGCAGGTGCAGAGACAGGGACGGAGAAGGGGACAGGGTCAGGTACAGAGACAGGGACAGTGAAGGAGACAGGGGAGGGTACAGAGACAGGGACGGGGAAGGGGACAGGGGCGGGTACAGAGACATGGAGGGGGAAGGGGACAGGGGGGGTACAGAGACAGGGATGAGGAAGGGGCAGGGGCGGGTACAGAGACTGGACGGGGAAGGGGACAGGAGCGGGCACAGAGACAGGGATGAGGAAGGGGACAGGGGCGGGTACAGAGAAAGGGACGGGGAAGGGGACAGGGGCGGGTACAGAGAAAGGGACGTGGGAGGGGACAGGGGCAGAGACAGATACAGTGAAGGGGGGAGGGCGGAGACAAGGATTCGGACGGAAAACAGGGATGTAGACGGGATCGGGAATGGGGCCTGGGATGAGGGGGAGTCAGGAACGGGGGCGGGTGACAGGGGAAGGGGGGGGGGGCGGGGGAAGGGGGACGGCGTCAGTAAGTTGATCAATTATTCAGCAAACCCTGGGGACCCTGCGTCGCCGTATCAATAAGTGTAGATCGGTCCTCATTAATTGTGAAATTGATGCCACTCCGCATGTGACCCGCTGAATAACCATGGAAACGCCGACAGGGATTCCCGGGGAGTCGATTGGCTGTAAATGGGGCGCTTTCTGGCACAGAATGAGAAATCTCACCGAAGACACCTACCAGAACCGGGGCAAGTTATCCATTCACTTTGTATTTTCATTTAATTTTTTGTACGAAGATTATATGTATTTATATTTTACTAAAATGTAGTTTATTCAGTCAATAATGCTCTTGTCAGCACCCGAGCACTGGTCTTCCGGCCTTTCAGTACAATTTGTTGGTACATAAATTAAACTATCAGTTCAATCATATGCAAATCCCGTTCGATAATGAAAGTATTATACATAATATATATGAACTATTAGTTTTTATAATAACTGCATACAATCCCAGTTCAATAAAAGTATTATTCATTTGTTGAATATGCATCACATGGCATTACATCATTCTAGCATTTTCTTTAAACATTTCTTTATTCCTTTGTTATGTATATATATATATAAGTATGCATATATATATATATGTATATATATGTATATATATATGGATAGTGATGAACCCGTTATCGCATGTAACTGTGTAATAAGAGCTGTAGTGGCTTGCACCCCCCCCCCCCCACACACACACACTCTCCAGGGTGCGGGTAGGTACTAGCATGCACCTCTCTGCATCATGCGCAATGAAGATGGGAGCATTGTGTAGGTATCGATACATATATATATAAATATACAGTGCATAAAGGAGAACCGTGTGTATATATATATATATATATATACACATACACAATGCAGAGAGGAGCATTGTGTATGTATCCATACACATACAGAGTACACAACTGAGCACTGCGTATACGCGCAATACACAATGCGCATATGAGCATTGTGTATGTGTATGTACAATTCTCGGGCTCGAATGACTGTTGAGTGTCCTTAGTTAGGAAAGCTGGTGGTGTTGGCGCCAGTGGTCACGTGGGGGTGGGGGGGGGGGGGTACTCCACACCAAATGATACAACGAATAGCAGTAACAAATAGAATGAGAATAATAATTCCCTTCTGCGCCTTTATACTCGCATAATGCTTATACATCACATATAGATAATGAGTATTTTCTCAAAATTTGGTATATAGAGTATATATATAAATATATATATATATACATATATATATATATAATAGTTACCTACATAAATAAGGAACAAGCAGAACATGACAGTGGGTAGAAAGGATATATTCTCTGGCTAGAGGAAATGAGCCATGAGGAACTAACAGATGACCTAATGAGTAGGTGTCCAGCCGATGACTTAGTGGCTGGGGGAGTAGATGAATCTTCCGGCTTATTATACTGGTTTATACAGCATATACATTCAGAATGGGATACAATAACAATTAAATGCACAATTGACAATGCATAGCGTACTAGGTTCTCGTAAGCGTCCAAGTAACTCGCCCATCTGTCAATAGCACGATTTGATGAAGAGTTAAATAGAATGTGTGTGTTTTTATTTATCTTTGTGTTCGCAAACAATTCTAATGAACTAAAGGAACATTTACATCCTTCATCCATCCAGTGCAGCACGAACTGACAAGTGGCCTAGATAGCTCAGTTGGGAGAGCGTTAGACTGAAGATCTAAAGGTCCCTGGTTCGATCCCGGGTCTGGGCAGTTTACTTTTCCCTTACTTGTGTGTGTGTGTGTGTTTTCGATAAAAATGAATTTGTGTGTGTTTGTTTGTCTGTGTGTTCAAATAGTACAAAGCCCTGGTCACATTGCCGTTAGTGAACGTAGTGGAGGCTAACGTGGTTGAAAGTAGTTCAACGTAGTTGAACATAGTTGAATGTACCGGCATCTGTACTTGTCCGTGATGTTAACTTGGTAATAACGTGGGTGAGCCGTGATCTCCGATTAAATTTTTGGACACGTTCAAAAGAGCAGTACGTTAAACGATGAATCTGCATCCATGATGCTAACATACTCTAGTGTACTCGAGCATACTCTAGTGTACTTGGATGAAGCCCTGGTCGCATAGTCATTAGTGGACGTAGGTGAACGTAGTGGAGGCTAACATAGTTGAACGTAGTTGAACGTAGTCGAACGTAATCAAACGTAGTCGAACGTAGTCGAACATACCGGCATCCAGACCATAACATATTTATCCTTACCGTAACATATTTATCTGTACCGTAACGTATTTATCCCT